>JAIGNY010000448.1:375000-437500 GCA_020152595.1 Chiridota heheva | reverse complement strand
CAGAAATACATGTTTGTGCATGACTGAACTGAAGATCAAGTTTTGGTGCGTTACTCAGGAGCGGATTCAGACGGGTGGGGGAGGGAAAGGGTCCATGGTGGGAGATTTTTCCGATCATACTTTTGTATTCTTGTACATGCATAACTAAACTGAATGCAAAACTGAAGGTCAAATTTCGTTGTTTCTGTGCGTTACTCAGGGGCGGACTCGGAAGAGGGGGAGAAGGTGGGAGAGGGGGGGGGGGCAGAAGATTTTTCCGATCATACTTTTTTTTAATGAGATAACTCTAGTTACATTTGATGTAAATTTTCTGGATATTTTATTCAATGTTTGGTAAATCTCTTCAATCTTTGGGTAATTTCCTTCATTCTCGTGCAATTTTCGGAAATTTTCCTTCAATTTGGAGCAATTTTTCTTCGATTTTCGGTAGCTTTTGTTAATTTTATGGGAAATCTTTTTCATCTTCGTGAAAATCCTTCATTCTCATGTAAATTTCGGAATCTGTCCTTCATTTTCGGGCAATTTTGGTACAAATTTTCCAAAATTCTTATTGAATTTACCAAATTTTCTTTTAATATTAATGTTGATAATTTTCTAACTTTCCCTATCAAAAAATAAATATGCTATACAGAGGGTGAAATCCTATTAGGTTGTACCTTCCCCTTGCTCCCCGCTTCTTAGACCAGAAAACTCTGCACTACATTTTTTATCCAGCCTTTAACAAATGTGCCGAATATATGTATTTATAAAACGTCCCTATTATTATTACTTTTATCATTATCTTGATATCATATATATATTATTATTATAATTGTAATAATAATACTTATTATCATTATTCATATTATTATTGTTGTTGTTCTTGTTGATATTGTTCTTGTTCTTGCTGTTGTTGTTCTTGTTGTTGTTGTTGTTTTGTTGTTATTGTTCTTGTTCTTGCTGTTGTTGTTCTTATTGTCGTTGTTGTTCTTCTTGTTTTTGTTGTTCTTGTTGTTGTTAATATTGTTGTTGTTCTTATTGTTGTTGTTCTTGTTGTTATTATTATTAATGTTGCTGTTGATGTTCTTGCTCTCAGTTGTTGTTGTTCTTGTTCTTGTTATTATTCTTGTTGTCGTCGTCTTCGTCGTCGTCATCCTCCTCCCCCTCCTCCTCGTCCTTATCATCATCATCATCATCATCATCATTATTAGAGTAATCTTATAATTATATCCGTATCGTCATTATCATATATGCTTTCAATATATGCAAATACCTAAAAAGGCGATTAATGTCTCGTATCTATTAATGACTTTCACCTCAAAAATAACAGGTGCTTACATGTACATCGTTTTCATGGTATTAGCATTTTACGACTTCTATAAGCATGCATGAATAATCTACAAAGAAGTTTAATATTGAATTTGCTGTCAACAATTACGTACATACTTATTTGAAAAACCCACAGTAGATCTGTCTCCAAATTTGATTTAACCCTTTTCTTAGCTTAACTAAGTTGAAATTTAATTGGGGACTAGAGCATTTTACGCAGCTATTTAATTGAAATTACGGATTTAATTTTCTTACGGTATAAAATTGCCTTTATATTCATGATACGCGACAAATTTCCCTAAGGCATTATACTGCAGCAGAAGCCTTGAAACAAAGAGAATTTATTCAGCACACTCATAAATTGGATCATCTAATTCTACAGCTGATTTAATTTGAAAGGTACGGAAAATCGAAGGTGTTTTTTTTTGAGGCAGTGTTAGATGAGCGTCACGACTAATGTCAAAATTAAATGTATTTATCATTTGACCGACTTGTTGTTCTGGTTCATGAATAAATTATATGTCAATTGATTAAGTTGGTACATTGATTAAGTTGGTAGGTTGTATTGTGGCATTTGGGAAGATGGGTGCATGGATCAATGCTTGTTCTTCATTCTCTCTTAAAATGATGAGAAAAGATACAAAGATATATCAACATATCCCCTTCATCATCTTGTAAAAAGAGATTGCACGCTATAGACCTTTTCAAATCTGAATCGGCAATTTCCGGATAACTATTTTAAATTATGTCTCATGGCCGAGATTCACGTGCCCATAATCGAACGATCGTATACTGGAGGAATCTTATTGACCAATAAAATACTGGAGAAATCTTGGCCGTCTGCACAATTCACGCACGGTGTGGGACCAAACGTATATAAAACAGGCTTTCAAGCGCACGTATCATACGTGCGTTATACATGACTGTCCGGTAGCATGCCTATTAATGGGAACATAAATGTTCCTATTAATGGAACATTTTGCTACATGGAAGCCGCCATTTTGTGATATTTCCCATAATCCTTTGCTATCCTAACGTTAAAGCTTTATGCAATGTTATATTTTTCAAATTTGAAATACGTCTGGGAAAAATATCTTTGTCAAGAAAAACTTATGAAAATACCTTCATTGCTGTCATGGCTACAACTTTTCCACTCCCATTTGATATGTTCACCACGCCGTTTTTGAAATATTAGATAAAATAGACAATAAAGCTAAGCTTTTAGGCGCGAAACGGCCATTTTGAAAATTCAAGTTTTTTTTCAACACAATGATTTTAAATATTTCAAGTACATAAATTAGAAACTATGGCATTTTATCGCATCATCTGAACAATATGGCTGGATGACTTCAATATTCTCGTGTGTTATAAATGTTCCTATTAATAGGCATGCTTTCGGACTGATATGAAGGGAATATTCGCGCGCATTGATGCTTACATTTTTTTCCTCAAACCTGTACCTGATTGGTTGGGAAACAAAGGAAAAGTTTCCCCAGCATTTGATTGGTCGAAGAACTGAAGAAATCACATTCGGCTAAACTCGGTTTGAAAAAGTCTATGGACCGGCCTTCATGTCTGTGATTATGTTACCTCAATATTACAACCAATATCATTCGTGTTTGCATTTTGCTTACAAGGTCCAAGTAAAATGCCAAGTTCTCATTTATCAATCTGACGCGCAATTAGTTTCAATGTACTATTATATTTCAATTTACATCTAGCTTGTTAATGATGAAGAAGAAAAACAGTGATAAAATCTACCTTAATGATAAAAGATAAAGATTTGCAGCTAAACACAATAGATATACAGCATGTTAACAGTTAACTTGTCAAAGTTTGGTACATTTCTGAAATAAATCCGATTTTTGAATATACAACACTTGGGAGAAATATTCAGATTTTAATTTGGTTGATTGCTGCACTCGCCCTTACAATATTCATGTATTTTATAGAAACTTTGTTTAATTTTTTAAATATTTGAATTACTTTTCATCGAACTTTCTTCTGGTAGTAAGTTATTATTACCCTTATCTATGGTTTACTACTTTCCATACAAATCTAATCAATTTTAAGCCTCAAAGTCGCACGACAAATATATAGAATACAATAAATATCTGAGGTTGTGATGTCACAACAAGGCTGATTTCAGTCGTTTAAAAAATATAATAAAGTGCGCCATAAAACCGGTGGGAAGCCAAAATTTATAATTTTTGGTTTTTTTTTGACAAACAGTTTGGCAATAACTAAAATTAGCTATGTTTTACCGAAGTGTACAAAACGACAAGGAATTTTCGTTTAATACAACAATACAACATACCCGCTTCATTCAAGATACCACAGTCCATCCCTAACACGTACGTACGTACGTTGTATGACTCATTAGGCGCATGCGACATAGGCCTCAGTACTATAGTACACAGTTGTAGTACATCATGACGTCAAACTTAACATGTACGCCCGCAAAATTTAGTCTGCATAATTTTCGTTAAAATTGGCGTCAGGGAAAAGTAAAAAAAATGCCTTGTAACCTTTTGCTCGCACTATTTGAGGTCGGCATATATTGATGTATCGTAATTCACCTCAATCATTTTGATACGGGAACATTTTTTGAGAAAAAGAAAAAAGAAGGTCTAAATACATAATTACACGCGGTCAAACCTTAACATTTAACGGGCATTTAATTCGTAAAACTAGAGGTTCTCCATTCAATTTGCACGTAAATGACATGGGAAAGTTGAGCGATGTAAAAAACTCCACTATATTGGCCTCAAATTGTACTGTGAATAACTACGACCTGGTAACCACTTCAATAATCTAGACGCGGATACTCAAATATAAAGATTTTTCGATCGCAATTTTCTCTTACACACTAAGTCAATGAGAGATGAACAACCAGTGCCGAATTTTAACTAAGGTAAAATAGTAGGCGCTATACTAAAATCTTTAGAAATGTCTGATATTCCTCAGTCGTGATAACGCCGAAATGACTTTGAACACATAATTCCTTAGCGACAACCAATAGATGGACCGATAGAACTCCGTGACTCAAAGTGCCGAAGGAAAGAAATGTGTAAAGTAAACGTCAGTTTTTTGAGTTGCCACAATACGCATTTGTTTTGACATCCGTTTACTATCAATTTTATCTCGAAAGCAAATATTAAAAATGGTTGAAATTTCTTTAAATAAAGATGATTATCATTACTGTTCTGACAGTGTGAGAGTGTGAAGGCGTTGATCTCCTTTCACTTTGTTCCCACTTCAAAAGTTTTCGGAAACTCAGTGGTAAATTCTCATGATATATATATATATATATATATATATATATATATATATATATATATATATATATATATATATATATATATATATATATATATATATATATATATATATATATATATATATATATATATATATATATATATATAAAAATATATATATATATATATATATATATATATATATATATATATATATATATATATATAATTAAAAAAATATATATATATATATATATATATATATATATATATATATATATATAGTTATATATAGTTATAATAAATATATATATATATATATAATTCAAATATATATATATATGTATATATATATATAAATATATATATATATATATATATATATATATATATATATATATATATATATATATATATATATATATATATATATATATATATTCAAATATATATATATATGTATATATATATATATATATATATATATATATATATATATATATATATATATATATATATATATATATATATATATATATATATATATATATATATATATATATATATATATATATATATATATATATATATATATATATATATATATATATATATATGTATATGTATATGTTACGGACCATAAATAAAACAGAAAAAGTAACAGAAAAATGCCAAAAGATAAAACAAGATCTGTGACTTTAAGATTTAATCTGGTGTATTCAAAATTGCAAAGACGTCTTTCAATAAACTGTATATAATGTACTCTTAAAGTTAGTCTACTTAAATAGCCTAACCTGACTGTGATAGTGAAGATGATCTGTCTGGTATGTCCGTCTCTCTGTGCATTGGGCGACCGTTCGCTAGTATTCTAATATATAACCCAGTTCCGTGAAAAATGATGATTTTTCTCAAAGTTTTTAAGTCCGTTTGTGAGCTCATTAACATAATTTATAGACTTGACAGCTGTAAGATCCACTTTCTATGACATCTCGACCGACAGTTTAAAGCAAAGATTTCCAAGCAGCAGTAAACGAGAATTCAAGTTTACTTTAAAAAATATCCACACACTGAATGAATGAAAGCAGGTACGGTAATTCTCGATGTAAATAATAAGACAGTTAATTGTAATTTTATTAAACCTCGAAAATATTCTTGAAAACAGCTGTTTATATAGATGATTGATTCCCTTTTAATTTTGTATTTTATGGAATTTGGCACTTAAATATTCGTTCAAGAAAAATGATATTGTGACCCCCATATAGGGTCGTTATGTCTTATCACATATATCTTATTCCTTATCATGTGTGTTCAGATGCATGGAAACGATAAAGGAGCCTTGTTTTGTATAATTATAATTCTATACTATCTATATCCCAAAGGGAGGAGGTATCCACACCCTCCCTTTTTCAGAAATATGTTTACCACGGTCCTTATATAACGCACTTATTTACCTTGACAAAAGAATACGGTTGGACCCTAACTGTTGGGACGCTGGCTACGCTACTGGGCTTGGGGCGCCGTCCGGCCCTCTCATCAACGTATTTATTGAAATTGACAGGAACAGGAACAGGGCGTGGACGCAGTTTGGGTATCTCCGGGGATTACTTGAAGTTGTCTGATGAAAAGACGGTGTCCTTTGAGGTGTAGCTTAATACACCCATTAAGGCGAATACACCCATTAAGGCGCCGAAGCAATTTTGATCGGCCTTGTGACGCGTTAATAAGTCGTTGCAGGAGTATGTGTTTTTCAGTTATCATTTGGCATATTCTGTGAAAGATGTGTTTAATCCTTCATATCGATTATGAATCCATATAATCTTTGCCTAGTGCACACGCCTACATATTTAGAAAAACGTTATTAATTAATTGTTTATTCTGCAAACATTTTAAATGTGAATCATTTGCTACGTATTGTTAGTATCTCCAATGTTAATTTTTGTTGTTGGTAAAAATGGTAATATAAAGTTAATTTCTGTATAGCGATATCACACAAAACTTATAATGGAAGTTGAGCCAACAAGGGGCCAGATGAGCCACTGCTCAATTTACCCCATTTTTCCTGGCACATCTTATACCGTGACAGTGCCCGTAAGGGCGCGTCAGCTGTGTAATCCACTTTTAGAAAGGGAAAAAATTTAACTGGGATGAACATACGTTTTTGAGACTTCATGCCCACGGAAAAAGTGTCGCGATTTTGAAAATTGGCGGCATTGTTTGCGGTTGACTTTGATTTTATGAGGCCCCTGCCCATCCGCTACCACAAGAAGTGCCAAACTGGGCCTTTGGTTTCTTTCTCTTTTTTATGGTTTTCTTCGTTGACCTCCGACCTTGGGTGGACTCCAATTTCCAAAGTATCTGCGTCACTGCTCGGCCAAGGACATGCCCTGCCCCTGACGTTACAACATTTCCCTTACATTTGCTTATAAGTGGACCCCCTCCCCCTCCCCTCGATCACAGCCAATTTCAACAGTCGGAATTCGAATAAAGGCTTTCTTCTCCTTCGACACTTTGGACGTCATGAAATTCTTTTTGTTGATCGAAATTTGTTCTCTGCAAGAAAAGAATAACTTTTATAAAATAGAGGTCGCTAATACTAAACACATAATTTTATGGATTTGATTTGTACCGCGCCAGTTTTAAAGGGGCTGGCGGCCGAATGTGAGGGCGTTAGGTTGTTCCAATTTCACAGATATATCATATATCTGTGGCCAATTAATATAGATTTTAGCCAATAGAAGTCGCATCACATGGTTTGTTTTTACATAAATGTGAACCCATCGCGCGCAAGCCAACAAATTCCAAAATATCAATGGGAAAACACGTACAAATTTACTTGGGTCGAGATTTAGTAATGTTTATGGTATTCCGTACCGCTGGGTGCAAAATGTATTTGTTTTATTATGAGACTCCTTTTCTATATGTGCCTAATAGACTAGTAATTATAGGCTTGTTTCATTTCGTCAATATAAAAATCTTGTTTTCTTTTTGCTGTGAAAATAAGCTTTGTCTCGGGCGTATATCGGATGAACGGTTAGGAAAGTGTTCAAATATTAAAATTACAGGTTATCAAATTCATGTAGAAATTTTTTAAATCAAACTAAATGCGATACGCCGCCTCAATTTTTCCAAAAGTCTGTGTGTATTTATTTGAAATGTTTCCAATGATTTGCTTTTACAATCGTGCTTACACCTATTTGATATGTCACGTGTTGAAACAGAATATGGACGGTAACTGTCCAGCAAGAAATGCATATGAGCTAATCTTTTAAATAATTTTGATACGTTTTTTTTTTTGCCTTAAATTGAAAATCTGCTTCTTCTGTATCCATTATTTTTACATTGAATCCTTTAAATCCAGATAAAGGTCCAAATAGGACACAATTTATTGAAGGTTGAAGAGAATCACAAAGACAATTATCATCATTTGTAAGGACTAGTGGTACCTCTCAGTGAACATTACTAGGATTTCCTCAATCAGTCAATAGTCGCTTCGTACTTGAGATTGGTAAAACAGAAGGAGATCCTTCACAGAAGTATTGTACATAATCACATTACAATCAGATCAATTTATGGGAAACTTAACCTCTGCACAGAATTCATTTTTTTCTTCTCGAGATGATAAATGACATATCTTTTCTTTATCTTTTAACCTTGCGCTTTTAAATTTCAATGTGAAATTTTCGGGAGAATGGGAGAAAAGTGGCGGTTTTTTATTTGATGTTAACGCTACGCAGTCTCACTTTAACAGAATATTCTAAAAATAAGTATCTTGAAAATTTGGTTCGACAATTATTTCTGACTTTCTTTATAAAATTTATTAGAATCAAATTACACTTCGTATATATCATCATTTTATTTTAATACAACGATAAGATTAGGAATAATAAATAAATAAAGGGCCTACACCAACGACTATGGCGAAGCTTCGTTATTGATTTGCGCAACTGAAGCCGCACTTCTCGATCTCCCCCGTTTCAAATTCCTGGCTACGGGCCTGGTAAATGTACTGTAGCTGTTGGTAGGCCGTTAAGAACGATGTTTTTCATTTGACAAAAAACAATTAAACATGAATGAAATTAATTTAAGGAATCTTTGTTGTTTATCTTTATTGTTTGTTTATCTTAAAAGGTTACATATTCTTGTATATGGAGCTCGCATGCATTGTTCTAATCGATGCTTCTTTTTTCATAAATTGGTTTGTCATTTGAGGATCCAGTTACACCGTGTGTGAAGTTTGCTGACTTTTTCATAGCCAAGATTGATAGCATTGTTAGTCACATTATTTCAACTATGCCTACCTCATCTGCCATCAATTTGCATATTTTGAGGAGCTTTGTGATCCGCATGCCCATCTCAGTTTCCTCACTGCTGTCACACAGGATGAATTGAGGGATGCCAATACTTCATTCCCACCAAAGTCATGTCTACTTGATACATTACCAACATGGTTGCTTAAGAAATCATTGAATGCGCACCTACTATTTTTGACAGATTTTGTAAATCATCTTTCATCATTTTTCTTTCATCAGGTGAAGTCTTGGCACCTTTCAAGGTAGCAATAGTTACACTACTTCTAATAAAGTCTGCTCTTGATCCAGCAGTAAACAAGAATTACAGGCCTCTCTCTAATTTGTCCTACTTCTGTTCTGAGGGATTGCAACATCTTAACGATCATCTGCGTGATAACAACTTAGATGAATGCTTGCAGGCTGCATACATTCAACTGAGACTGCTCTTTTGAAGGTTCATAATGACATTGCCTGCTTTCTGGATATTAATAAAGCTGTCTTCCTTGCCCTTTTTGGTCTAATTTCAACCTTTGACACCATCAACCATAAGAGTCTTATTCAGATGCTACATAACAAAATCGGGTTGAGAGGTTCTGCACTCAAATGGTTTCAATCATATGTCAACGTGACGACCGCAGTCAAGTTGTGGGTGTAAATGGTCAATTCTCCAGTTCCAGAATTATCATCAAAGGTCTACTGCAAGGTTTGGTCCTGTGGCCCGTGATTTTTCCCATTTATACAATGCCCATCAAGCAAATAATTGAAAAGAACAAAGTGAACTACCACAAATATGCTGATGATCTTCAATTGTATGTTTGTTACATTACTGCTGATCCTGCAGATACCGCTCTTGCTGTCAACAGATTACAATTATGTATTTCTGAGATTATCACTAAATTACCTACAGCTTAACATATAAACTAGAACATCAATGATGTAGTAGCTCAACATATATTTTGGGGTTTTTACAACTCGGTTTTTGTTGGTGGTTGGTTAATTTGAATAGGATGGGGTTGTTAAAAATGAAATACTTGTTGTTGTTTTTTGTTTTGTTTTTGGAAATGGAAGCAGGAGCTTTAATATCGTTGTGATGCTAGAACATCACTGATGTAGTAGCCCAATATATATTTTTTAGGGTATGAGACTGTTTTTGCTGGTGGGAAGTTACATTGGGTATAGGCTGGGGTTGTTAGGAAAGGAATACACGTTTGATGCAAGAAAAGGCTGGGAATGCCCATAATTGTGGGTAATCCTTACAGGCCCTGGGCAAAATCGATTTGGGTCTAGCCCTGAACAACGACACTGTAATATCTTTGTTTTGGGTTGTGTTATGGGACCCAAAGCAACATGGGTGTCGGAAGGAGCTCAAGGCAAGGGGTGAGGGGGAGGGGTGGGTGGGGGAGGTTGGTGGCGGGGGGAGTGGTCTGTGATTTGGGATTGGGTCTACAGGACATAATTTGGGATTTCGGGGAGGGGTGGGGTGGGGTTGTGGGCCTAGGCTTAATTGCAGAATACCCTGCAACTGCTAAGCTAAGTGTGAATTAATTTATCTTGAGGAATATTTTCAAGCAGACATTCCCTGTGTTGAGACTTTTTGAATGAATTTACCAAATTCCCATCAATATCCCCTGGTGTGGCTCTGTGGACTTTTTGGGTGAAATTATGCTCGTGATGTTAATTTTAACATAATATTATACATACACCAGGAACATCTTCAAAGGTTCTGTGCCTGGGATGGGAATTTTTCATAATCTCATGCTGTACATATACATCCCGGAGCGGCTCCGCTGGTTCCACACTTGTCACACGAAATATTTTAAGAACGACCCATAGTTCAATTTGTTTCCTTTGCCTTCTAATTTCGAGTGCGGACCTGGCTCCACAAGAGGATTTTTGTATCTTTTTTTTCTTCAGGGAATGTATATGAATTCAACCGCTGTGACTCCTGTGAGTTAGCAAACACTACTGGGGATTGATAATCAAATTTGTGTTGAGGTCTGGCCTAAAGTGGCAAAATATATCCATTTATAGGGGATTACTGCGCATTGGCGATTCTTGCATTTAAAAAGGATTATGTTAATCTGTTTTACAATTTGTAGAAGTCATTAATTGGAATATTGTCAGCCTAATGCCTGTGTGTGATTTGAATCATGAATGATATTGGTTTTCAACGGCAAGACTTGACTATGAAAAATGATTACTCGCAATTTAATAATCAGTAAATGTTTAGGGTATTGCGAATGTTTAGCTTGTACACGCTAAACGGTCACATCTCTACAAAATGGTAATGAACTACAGTATTATTTATCAAAATACCGTAAACGACGTGATAAGCCCCAGGGCGTTCATTTAAATAAAATTGCAGCACTCTTTAGGTCCAAAGTGCTTCCTAATAAGCGATCAGGTGCTATTCGAACTGCTCTGTACATTTATGTAAACTAGCCCCACAATAACCAAGACAAAAACATTGTGAGCGTCACACAAATTAAGTGAAGAATGTAACAAAACTTAAGTGGAGTATTTAAAGTCTTATAATAAGTATTATATTAATCAAATGGATTATGATATCAGCCAAAAATGTTGGGTGGGCGCTTTTTAGAGCAGGGGCGCTTAATACGTCAAATACGGTATTTGAAATACTATTAAAGATGTGCTATTAAAATACAGTGATTCCCTTACAATATTCAAATTTTGTTTAATCATATTTCAGAAGCAAAAGAAAACAAAACAACTAGAGGCTTTAACGTCAACAACTTGACTAAAGAAAATAATGAGCGAAAGGAAAAGAAGGCAGTTCCTCTGTTTAGTGCTCCTGTAACTACACAGCAATGATTGTAAGTGGTTTAGTGATGCATCCAAAAACATGGGAGTATTGTAAGCAGGCGCTTAACTCATCAAGGAAGGAAGCAGATCCAGAAAAGACAAGCAGACACATACGAAGGGAGACATTCGAGTTCAAAGTGCAAAACAAAAAAATCAGGATCAGCTTCTGTGCAAGCTAAAGAAACATGGTAAGTTAATCATACCATCTTCATGTTCTTCCGTGTAGCATTATGGACAAAACACGCTTACAAGACAGTTTTTATCGTCCCATAAATAAATTCAGAAATGAGCAACGCCGTATAGATATAACGTCACTTCCGGTTTCAATTTTGATTGCGAGAAATCTGTGATGTTATTGATCCCACATACAGCACGGCGACATTCACTTCTGAATGTATTTATTAGTCGATACCTTTCCTTTAACTGGCTAAATTTCAGCTACTGCAAGACGTCACTTAGCTGACTACCCTACAAGAAATTATAACCCTTTTTAAGAATCTGGCGGCCAAAAAGTGGGGGTGTTGTTTATTACACCTTTCTACAAATAAAAGTGTACAGCAAGTAGAATAATTGTAGTGTATTTGTCCATCTGGGGTCACTGGTCTAGAATATTAAATACACCATCGTTTATCAGCCATTAGCTCCGCTAAGAATAGTGGAATTCCTTTTCCAACTGGAATTTGTTGATAATTTGATATCTTAGTACAGTAACTAAAGAGGAATCACCCCATGGTGCAACATTTTGTATTGTTTGGCTACACTCTCTTCTTTTTATACGATAACTGCATTTCCCCTAAATTCATACAATGCAAACCAATTCAAGAATTAATGATATCAATATTTTACTATTTTATTCGTCAATTTTAAAGCATGAAAATATGCAAGAAAAATGTTATAAAAAAAAATGAAATAAGTGTGATATGTAAATTAAGAGTTTTTTACAAGTCTTGTCGCATATATTTGAACGATTCTGCCACTCCCAACAAATTAATCAATTTCAATAACGAGTGAAGATAATTAGACATAAAACTAACCAGGTAAGTATTCGTAAATTTTGTACGAAAAACGTGAATAGATTCACAAAATAATTTGCTCTGAAAGTAATAATGTATTCATGTCTTTCAGATAAGAAATCTTTGCTGTATTTTCAGGGTGATACTCCACCAAAAAAGAAGTTAAAATCTGATCCGGTGCATCATCATCCACTTCCGAAATGATGGAGGAAAAAAGCCTTCCACAACCATCAGTAACTTCCACTGATGATAGTGTCTGTGATGCTTCAGCGGATGAAAGGTACTGTTATAACTAGCTTATACTTGCACTATTGGGACTCCAACTTTCTACAAGTGTGGAGTTACGTCATAAGACATCAGGGTTAGAATAGCTATATATCTCTTTCACATTTTGGACTTCCAAACAATTACAACGAAATTCCACCTTGAAATAGTAATGATATTCGGGAAAAATCTAGACATCGAAGTAAAATTTTAAGCAAGGAAATTTGTTCGGCCTGTTATAAAATGATGTTGATTTTGAGTCTTGTGTAGGCCACACTTGCAATGGCAACCCTAATGGTCATTAGTGTTAGGCTGCATAGGGAAAACCTCCAATTTGGTTGAATTGTGTCATGCGCATTAGCTAGCGTACTGATTCCAATTCACAGCCAGGACTCACTGTAACTTGTGTTCTTGAGCAAGACACTTTACTCTGCTTGGTCCAGTCCACTCAGCTGCAAACGAGTACCAGCGATGCTGGGGAGCTAAGCTGCAACAGCCTGGTGTCTTTTCCAGGTGGAGTCATGTACTCCTATCCGCTTGCGCAATAAAAATTGGATATACCGTATTCGAACGTATTAAGCTCTCCTGCTCTAATAAGTGCCCACCCAATATTTTTTGAATAACAGTGATAATATAGTACATTTTATTAATTTGAAGACATAACAATTATTTTGTTCATATTCTTTGCTTATTTTGCGTGTGACGCTCAAAACTTGTGTTTTTGTGTTGGTTATTGTGGGGCTAGTGTATAACCTGTTCACATTTTAATGAATAGCACACTGTACGCGCCCTAAACATGAACGCTTATTAGGAAGAAGCTTCGGGCCTAAACAGTGGTACAATTTTATTTTCGTTAGAGCCCCGGGCGGTTATTACGTGAAATACGGTAAGTGTCTGGAATGGAAAAGCGTTGTCCTAATAACAAAGTAGAAATCCATATTGCTACATTCCTGGAAATTTCATTGCAGTTCTCTTTTCTCTATTTTTACAGATTACTTTTTGGAATGTCTCAAGGAGATTCGCCTAAAGGAAACGGTGGGCAGCAAGCTTTCAAATTCAACAAATGTGATACCAAAAAAACTGCAGGACATTCAGCAATGTAAGACGAAAGGTGTTTTTTCTAAACAATGTAACATTTGATTCAGAGTTAGTAAAGGAAATGCAATTGATGATCTTTGTAAAACTCCTCATTTGAAATAACTTTTGAAAGGCAGATCATACCTGCCAGAAACACTTGTTTCTGTTAAAAACAGTTTCTTTCTGTTAAAACCAGAGACAAAACCTGTTAAGACCATTTGACACCTGTTGAAAACAGTTCAGACCTGTTGAAAAACCTGTTAAGACCATTTGACACCTGTTGAAAGCAGTTCAGACCTGTTAAAAACAGTTCAGACCAATTGAAAACATTTCAGACCACTTGAAAAAAGTTCAGATCTGTCAAAACTAGAGAAAATACATGTTGAGACCAGTTGACACCTGTTGAAACAGTTCACACCAGTTAAGAACTGTCACACCAGTTGAAACCTGTCACCAAAACACACTTGAACTGGTTTTAACTGTGACCAGTTAAACCATTTAAACTGGTTTTGACTGGGTTTTTTTCTTCTACTGGGCTTAAAGGGATGTGGAGCTAAAAACTGAACTGCTCAACTTAATGTCACCTTCTCGACATCGCACTTTCGGCACTCAGGCTATAGTTATTGACAACACACCAATCCCTTTAAAATCTTGTGTAAGGAATCTTGACGTCGTCTTTGATCAACACATCACAATCACAATGGAGCATCAATCACAATGGATCATCAGCAAAGCCCGCCACTTTGTATCCACTCAGGCTTCATTGATTACTGCTGTTCTATTTTTACAGGAATCTCCACTCAAACACGAATTAAACGTCTGCACCTAATGCAAAACAAAGCAGCTAGGGTTGTTACAAGGCGCGCTTATGTTGATCACATTTCACCAATACTTGCTGATTTACATTGGCTACCTTGTCATCGTAGAGTACATTTTCGCCTTCTGATGTATATCTTCAATTATTTTCACAAGCTTACCCCATCTTATCTTCAGGACATATTTACAATTTATCATCTCAACCGACCTTTGCGATCCTCAGCTTACAAACTCACACTAGTTACTTTCCCTTCAAGAAAGAAATTAGGGAACCAAGCTTTATATCATACCAACCCACCACTGTGTAATGCATTACCCTTTAAATTCAGAAACAGTTCCTCCATTGATGTGTTCAAGACTTCTTCGAGAAGTCCAGCAGACCTGAAGACTTCTTCGAGAAACACTTACAGCATGTATAGTAATTGTTTTAAGTTCATCTCTTTTATTTTCATGTTTTTACCTTATTGTTGGATTATTTGTATATGGAGTTTTACTTTGTTCTGTAAAGTGCAGAAAATCTTGGGATTCTGCGCTATATAAGCACCCAGTAAGAAGAATAAGAAGAATTATTATTCCTAAATTGCAATGCAATAGGTTTTGTATATATTTCATTTCAGAGACCAATTGGTCAGTTATTTAACAAGTGTAATTTGTTGTAATAACGGTACTTCTTCCCATGAAGAGTTAAGAAGGATTTTTTTTTTATTATGTAGCAGGGATGTGAAAATGCAAGTAATTCTACGGCAAGAAAATCTCCTCTCCACTATTAAAGAGGATTACTCTCCCCGCTGCATGTTTTCTTCGATGTTGGAATCTGGTGGTAACATTACAGAATACGAATGAAGGGTATAACGCAGAAGTGAGATTGCTGAAAGGTTATTTCCAGATAAGGGATTAATGATCATTTGATTGTTTATATTTTGGTATCGAGTCCCCAATCTATTCCTTTAAGTTCAGGACTTCTTAAATGTTTGTCTTTTACCTTCGAAAACGGGGCTTTTCATTTGTATTGCTTAATTTTCTTTCAATTCTCTGCCAGTCCGGGAGAATCCTCAACTTTTGGTGTAATAAGAAAATACACCAAAACTAGGAGCTTCGTATTCATTAAGATCCATGGAGGTCGCTATTTTAACTTGTGATAACGTTATATCAATGGGATTTTTGCTAAGAGCACGGTAGTATTTGTGCAATGTAACGTATGATGCATGTACACGGTATCAGCGATGACTAAGCCAACACAGAATTATGTGTCGAGAGGGCTATTTAAAGGTCAACGTCAACGGAAGTCTTTTGTTATTTTATCGAGAAGTCCAAGGTAAAATTGAAAAAACCGCGGTCAAATCTAATGAATATTTATTTGATATCGGTTTTTCCATAAAAATACACCGAATTCTCAAAAAAAATCCCCATTGACTTCACGTTATCACTAGTTAAAATGGCGGCTGTGTAATGAATACGAAGCTCCAAGTTTTGGTGTATTTATTATTACACGAAAAGTTCAGGATTCTCCTGGACTGTCTGCATGCAATAAGATTAATTGAACCCTTACTAGGCCGTTGCCCTTCCACATCATCATGGTCCTTTAGCAGCTTATGAGTTTTACATACTGACATAGGGACCACAAATATCGAGAAAATATGGGTCGTGAAAGTAGGGAACTGTTATGTCCCTGGTAAAAGAAAAGTGTATCACATTTTTTTTCACACGGCAAATATTAATAAACAACATTAGCTAACTTGTGTTGTGGAATGCATAATGTCCATAAATCCTGTGATATAATGGTTGGGCACACAACTCTAGAAACCTCCGAGATTAAGACCTTGGCCTAGAATGAATATAAGAGCAAGTCATCTCAAGTGCCTTCTCACCAAGTGGGAAGCCTGAGCTCCGAAAGGTTTCCAACCATGTAGAGGTGACATTAGTTAGATTATCTAAAATTATATCAACAAAAAATTAAACATGAGAAATGAGCCATTACCTCCAGGATGTTACAAAAATCATCTGGATGAAAACGCTTAAGATCACTTGAATTATTAGTGCAGTGTACACAACTGAAGTCTCAATCCGCCATGTTTTTCGAGTACGAGTACGAGTTGGGCGAATACTGGGTACACATTATACACAGTTGCGCGACAGTTTGTGTGTTTAGACCGATCTTGAACGCGACACCATTTTTGAATAGTACAATCAGTCTGTTGAATATTCAAATTTTAGGATATCAAACGATGAGGTCTTGGCAAAGGCAAATGCCCATTAATTTAGAGGCAGAATATTGGCACGAATCGCTAAAAGATTAGTTCAGCAGCCAAAGAAATTCATTTTATATGAAGGAGAACTTTAAAGGATTAGCTCGGTGGTCGAGCCAATTTCTTCATATATGAAAATATTTAAGGAGATATTCAAATTCTAAGATTTGTTTAACATTTGTCGAAACGACAGAAGTAATACTAGTTTTAATATAACATCCTCACCTCATCCTCAAACATATTGTGTATTCTATTGTATATTCATTGAGATTTGGTTGTTTAAAGAGGACCTGCCATGGAAAAACAAAATCGCTGAAAAGTTGCCTATGGGCTTTTATTACCCTCAAATTCAAATATCCAACTTAAAAATCACGAAAAATGATCGTTTATAGAAGAAAAAATGTGTTTGAAATTGCCTGTTTTCATCAACGCCAAAAAAAAAAAAAAAAATCCGTAGTGACGTCACCGCTTGATTATGACGTAGGGTTAGGCACCCATTTGTTTGTTTACAATATGCCAGTGCTGCGTTTACGCATTATAGCGTGTGTACAAATGGCTAGTAACAGTGACAGCTTCGAAGAAAATTCTGAACTTGAATTATCTTATTCAAGCTCAGAATTTGAAGAAAACCCAAAGCTAAAGCAGTGAAAGTCGTAAAGAAGGAGGTGAATTTAATGAAAAAGTTCCATCTCTTCTGTGGTTGCCACAAGCACATCTGCCCTGGATTCTGCCATTTGTTTTTCATATGCTTCTGTGATTTCTTCCACCATCTAAGTTGAAAGAAAGAAAAAAAATTGTTTTTTAATATAACCTCAGATATAAGCATCTGACCGAGTATATAAAAAAAAAAAAAAGCATAGGCCGTTGAACTCATATCGCAAGTAGTGCATATTGAGTGGGGTGCTCTTCACACCTGTTACTGACATAAAATTTGAGAAACAAAAAAAATATGGCCATTGGCTGTACCACTTGCAACCGTGTGCCAACATCGACCAAGTTACAATCAACCGTAAACATGTACTGATGGAACAGGTGTTGTAACTTGTCCCCTTCTGGCTATGACAGTGCCAATGACTTTAAGCTGCAGACAAGTACAATTCTTCTTCTTCTTTTTTTGAAGGAGGGAGGGGGTAGTTATTGATCACATCCTATGGGCTCGACTTTATTGTTGGGAGCTTTTACAGTCGCGCACATAGTTGTTGAAGTAGTGCTTATTAGACCTGGAAAATAAGAGGCTTAATATTGTGGTAGATTTCGGACGAAATTTTAACGAATTGCAAACAAAAAATATCACCAGAAAATTTGATACCTTTGAGTTACGACATAGGACCATAAGTTAATTTCAGCATAATTCAAGGTGATAACCTAATTAGAATCATGAAAAAAGTTGCCGATTCGCCGCTCCCAGTTCGGTGCGGCAAACGGTGACCCAACGGCGAGTTAAAAGTCTGTACTACATGTGTACATTGCAGTTGACTAGTGTAAGGCCGGTAAGACTAACGAGAGGCTTGGAATTACACTTGGCAACGGGGTAGACTGGGGATGGGGGGGGGGGGGGGATTTGCGAGAAGATTAGAACACAAATGGAGGGGGGATTGATACATGTACATCCATGGACTTTAAGATTTCTTCCTTGTTGTATCATTTTATATGTAGTTCAAAATTATTCAAATTGGACCAAAAAATATTATGAAATATGACATGAAATGGAAGCAGGGGGCCTATATTCTTAATTTTGTTTAACAACTTAACGTTAGGTAACCTACAAAACTAACCTTTTTCCTTGCATGATACTCTGAAGAAAGCCTTGCCTTCTTTGCTGGCCTTGTTGAGCTGACAGTACTACTTGTACTAGGCCTAGTTGTACTTGAACTTGTTGTAGGCCTAAAGTTACTGCAACTTGAAACGGTAGCACTATCACTAGTAATAGTAGTAGTAATAGTAGTGGTTACCCCAGGCCCAACGCTGGTGTTCTCATCCGGCCTAGTGTTATCTGTAACTAGTGTAGGTTCACCCATCATTTCTGAGGTGGCATCGTCACTTTTCCTTTTCTTTATAGTTGGTACCGATCCAAGTAACAAAAATGATTTTGTGCTCAGACCAAACGACATTTTTAAACGCTGGTCTAAGGGGAAACATTCTTCTGAAAAATGGTCTCCGCAAATAACACTCGACTGTGTAACGTCGTTAGGGCTTAAAGTCCTTCCGGGTAGTTTGCACAAATCTAATCCACAATCGTCGTTGTTTAGCGTCTTGTGAAAATCTGTGCATCGAAACCCCTTTTACATTTTTATTGCTGCATCCACCAGCGACACAACGAAACGGCATTTTTTAATTTTTCTTTGAAAAGCTAGCGTATCACTATCACAGTATCAACAGTATCGTACAATCAGAATCCCTGTGTCAGTACAGTTTACACACTAACCCAATACAATCAGCTAGTAATAATATTTGGCCACAGTCTCTTCACGTAGTCGCAAATGGGTGCCTAACCCTACGTCATAATCAAGCGGTGACGTCACTACGGATTATTAATAATCGTAATGCTTATATAGCGCTTTATACTGTCATAGACTGTATCAAATCGCTTTACAATCTTTATCCTGGTCACTGGGCCTTAACTCTCCTGAAAACTTTCTCACTCCCTGGGGAGTCACACGCCCGTTTTATCAGCAGCCATATACAGGCGCCGGGCTCCAAACACATAGAACTGTCACTGCCCTCACAGGTACCCATTACAGCTGGGTGGACTGAAGCAATGAAGATAAAGTGTCTTGCTCAAGGACACAACACACTGGCCTGGCCGGGAATCGAACCCAGTACCTTCCACACCAGAGCCCGACGCCTTAACCACTAGGCCACTGTGCTATTATTATTTTTTTTGGCGTCGATGAAAACCAGCAATTTCAAACACATTTTTTCCTCTGTAAGCGATCATTTTTCGTGATTTTTAAGTTGGGTATTTGAATATAAGGGTAATAAAAACCCATAGGCAACTTTTCAGCGATTTTGTTTTTCCATGGCAGGCCCTCTTTAAGAATCATTGCATATGTCAAGAAAAAAGCAAAGCAGAATACATTAAACTAACTATAAATTAATAACACCTGATGAAATTAAGAATGTTCACAATCTGTTTCTGATCAAAATAAGGTCACATAATGACTTTTCGATTTTTCAGATTTATTTATATGGTTCGTGGTTGATAGACAATGAATAAGAAATTTCCAAAATCTATGTAGAATCATTGATGCATAATTTTATATTCAACGTAGATGACAGACGCAAGAGATAAGCAGATTAGGGAAGCGTTGTACATCATTGTGACAGTGGCAAAAGGGCCCCTTGCCCAAACTTAAGAAAACTTTCCTTCATCTACTTTAGCATCAGTGTCCGACTCTCAATGAGTGTAGATCTGATGTAAACGACATTTCAGGCACGGATCAAGAGTGTGCGCCCCCCCCCCCTCCTCCCTTTTTTTTAGACCACATATACCCTCCGTACTCGGTATCTTTTTGCTAAAAGTTCCCATTATAATTCAAATTATGGTTGATATCTTCATAAGACTAGAGCTTGAGTGTGAGAAGAATAAATAACGTCTTTGAATTCTGCATCAAACCTCATGCACAATAGAACAAAAGTTAGTCAGAAATTCCATACCAAACAAAAATCTTCCTATAAACTGTATCCTATACATTCACACAAGTTTTCTGATATGCAAAGTTAGTCAGCTCATTCGGATTACAAATGATTAGCTGCCGAAAGCACTCGATACTGCTTTCATATTTTGTGCTGTGAGGTCAACAACACCATTTCATACCATTAGGCCCTCCGCACTGAACACCAACGTTTTAAAATTGGTAACGATTATTGCCAATACGTCCTATTTTTGTATTTAAATTGTGCACAAATGCTTTTAATGTTTCGTAAATGCTGATTGAATGTGAACATCAAAGAACTTAGTGTTCCATTCACAAAAGCAACATTTTGTACGTGTGGCCTACAAGTCCATGCAATAACATTAAACATAATGTGTCATAAACCAAGGCCAATTTTTTTTTTCTCCATGATGAATATCTGTTGCAATAGCTTTTCAGTTCAAAATTCTCAACGCCTACAAGGTTGAATAAAAACATCACTAAAAATCACTCATCAATAAACAAACAAAACCTTCACTGTTAAATACCACCCTCTTTGTAATTTTTTTACATCAAGCCAGACACTTTGACCACAGGGGAATACTTTTGTCCTTGTGGTGAGTGTGAAAGTCAGTGCAGCTGCAGTGAAATTTGTTTACTATCAATGTCAGATTAGAACCATGGAAAGTGAGGTGAAGTGTGTGGATTGTAGAATTAAGAAATCTCTGGTGTAATTGCTAATTGCTTGTGCTGGATTGTGGTTGTGAGCGAAACAAAAATATAGACCCTACAGATTTGAGATTTTGTCGGGGAATAATACACAAAATGTATTGCGAGGTTTAGACTTAATGCAAATCTTACCTGGTTATCGCATATTCTGAGTCCTTAGTTACAGAAGTCTGAAGGGAATACCATTGATAAAATTGAAAAACATATGACCACGATTTTAATCATATAAGATTTTAAGAAGCTTTCTTCACCATTTCTTTTTTGAAGTCCTCTTTCAAATAAGATGGACATGCATAACCACTGAACTAATATTTTAACAACAATCGCGGCACATACTACGTAACACGGCAGCTGAGTTGTGACACTGACTACGTCCCTTATCTAATTATTGCAATTGTTTTCAACAGTTGTTCTGATCTCAGCGGGTGACAGCAATTTTTGAAATACTTGCCGGCCAATGTGGTACACAAAAGTTTCGCTCTATAATAATATCACTCTTGTTTTGATCCTTCTCAATCTGTCAATACTAAGCCAAAACACCTTAAAATTCTAAACCTAATATTGAAGCATTAACTCTGCACGGGCCGTTAAACCCCACAAGAGGTTCAACCGCGCAATCGTCACAAGAGTGTAATATAAGTTTCGATTTTACCCGTATTTTCTACTGATATTTTGTATTATAATTGATCAAATATAATTGCTGCTGTTTATTCGAGAAATATATGCAACAATATAATATAAGGTACACCCCCTAACACACACACACACACTGAATACGCTACTGTTCTCTTATCAGCGGGTGATAACAATTTTTGAAAAATTGTAGGCCAATGTGGTACAAAACAAGGTTTCGCTCAATAATAATATCATTCTTGTTCTGATCCTTCTCAATATCATGTCCATTAAAACACCCACAAATTCGAAACCTAACATTAAAGAATTAAATCTGACGGATCGTCAAACCCCACAAAAGGTTCAACCGAGTTATTGTACAATCGTCACAAAAGTATACTAGTTGCGATTTTACCCGTATTTTCTACTGATTTTGTAAAATTGTATTACAATTAATTAAACATAATTGCTGCAAATTTTAGATACACAATTCGCTGTTTATTTGACAAACGTATGCAGCAATAAATAAAATATAGGGTAATGTTGCTCAGTTGTAGTTCAAGGTGATGTGATATCATGCTTCTACTTATTACTACTCGTTCGTTCTAAACAAGAAATTGATATTTTGCCAAAGGCATAATGTCGCGTAAGTAATAAAAGCTTCAATTTGGAGGGCGCAATATCAAAAATGCTTTGACCATATCGGTCCAACAATGTGCAACAGACATACGAGTCAAAGGCATTTATAGAAATTTCCAGAATAATGATCTTTACACTTTTGATTTTATAATCAAATAAACTCAAATTTTATTAAAATGAAGTTTCAAACGAGTTAATTCGTCGACATCTACTTAAGATTTAATTTTAATTTTAATCTCCCCACCCCCACCCAATGATTGGGTGATACAATTTGAGTGTAGAAATATCCAGAGTAAAAGAGACTCATTCAATGAAGGCATTAGTAATCAAGTTAGCAATTGTATTACCATTTTCTTATTAGAGAGACAAAAATATTCTTTTTTTTTCATATTGATGATCTCATTTAAAAATATTCACATTTCTTAAACTTCCGACGCGTGTAAATGTTTCTGCAATCATTTTAAAGATCACAAACTATCCGTAATTCTAAGGATTATAGTGATGCTAATGATTACGGTGGTTTTAAGAATCACAGTGGTCCTAAGGATTACAGTGATCCTAGGGTTTACAATGGTTCTAAGGATTACAGTGGTCCTAAGGATTACAGTGGTTCTAAGGATTACAGTGGTCCTAAGGATTACAGTGATCTTAGAGATTACAATGGTTCTAAGGATTACAGTGGTCCTAAGGATTACAGTGATCTTAGAGATTACAATGGTTCTAAGGATTACAGTGGTTCTAAGGATTACAGTGGTCCTAAGGATTACAGTGATCTTAGAGATTACAATGGTTCTAAGGATTACAATGGTTCTAAGGATTACAGTGGTTCTAAGGATTACAGTGGTCCTAAGGATTACAGTGGTTCTAAGGATTACAGTGGTCCTAAGGATTACAGTGATCTTAGAGATTACAATGGTTCTAAGGATTACAGTGGTTCTAAGGATTACAGTGGTCCTAAGGATTACAGTGATCTTAGAGATTACAATGGTTCTAAGGATTACAATGGTTCTAAGGATTACAGTGGTTCTAAGGATTACAGTGGTTCTAAGGATTACAGTGGTCCTAAGGATTACAGTGATCTTAGAGATTACAATGGTTCTAAGGATTACAGTGGTCTTAAGAATTGCAGTGTTCCTAAAGATTACAGTGTGTTACATGCAACCTTTCACGAGAAATAAACACCAGATGGTGACGAAAATTGCGCAATAACACTATCGTTCTATAAATAGGTGGCGCTATTCTATAAAATTTCAAGATGATGTCATACATTAACTCATACTGACCTGCTGACGCAATCTTTTCGATTTAGAATGTTGTGACAGTATTTCTCAAATTAACACAAACATCAGAGGCTTACGCCCGGCTACGGCCGTTTCGAAAAATAAAAGAAAACTGCTAGAACTCTATATAAGCAGCTGTTTTTAGGACCATCGGCGAGGTTTCATTAATTTATAATTAACTGTGTCTTATTCTCTTATATTGAAAATTATCCGCTTCATTTAGTGTGTGGATTTATAATACGGTCAATATAAATTAATATCGCTGATTTCTACTTGATTATTACACTCAGCAGTCACTTTTGCCTCATTCTTAAACTGCCTGCCGATATCAATCTTCAAGTGGATCTATACACCTGTTAAAAAAGTCTTTCAATGAGCTCATATATCCTACGTACTTTAAGAGAAATCCTCGTATCAATATTATCACAAAACTCCTCGTGGAACTGGATCATATATCTTGGAATACTTAACGAACTATACCTAAATACCAACCATCGCACAAAGAGAGACCAGAAAGATAGCACATCATCTTCGCTATAACAGTCTGACAGTATCAGGTTAGAATATTTAAGAAGAATACTTTAAGATAATTGTAGGTATATTGTTTATAGAAAAAAAATGGAATTTTGAATACACCCAGATTCAATTTCAAAGTCACTGATCATTATTTTATTTTTTGGCATTCTTCTGTTGCTTTTCTATTTTAAGGTCCGTAACACAGTGGTCCTATGGCAGTATGGATTACAGTGGTCCTATGTATTATAGTGGTTCTAGGAATTACAGTAATTATAAGTATTACAGTGGTCATAAGGATTTACAGTGGTCCAAAATTAACTTTAAACTTCCTAATACATGCTGTGTCTTAAGCCCCGACAAAATCTAAAATCTGTCGGGGTCTTCATTGCTCACAACAGAAACCACAATCCAGCACAAGCAATTAACAATTACACTAGGGATTTCCACACACTTCATCTCACTTTCCATGGTCATAATCTGACATTGATAGTAAACAATTTTCACTGCAGTTGCACTGACTTTCACATTCAACACAAGGACAAAAGTATTCCCCTGTGGTAAGTAATAAAAAATATTGAAGTACAAATTTACAAATAGGATGTAATTTAAGAGTGAAGGTTTTGTTTGTTCATTGATGAGTGATTTTAAGTGATGTTTTAGTTCAACCTTGTAGGCTTTGAGGATTTGGGAATAAAAAGCTATTGCAACAGATTTTCATCATGAAAGGATTACAGTGGTCCTAAGGATTTCATTGGTCCTAATGATAAGAGTGGTCCTAAGGATTACATTGGTCCTAATGATAACAGTGGTCCTAAGGATTACATTGGTCCTAAGGATTATTATGGTTCTTAAAATCATGGTTTCTCCAACACTGACAACATTCCTGCACATGACAACTTTCTACTATTCTGCGATCTCTTACCCGGCTAAAGGAAACAAAATGGTAGACCTACTATTACCCTGCTCCAATATCTTATGCTGACACCAAGCGATAGGACAGGAACATAAATTAAGACCTATTGGCTGATAAGTGGGTGTTCTACCAATTAAGCTAATTATTCGGTTATGAATATTCCCAAACAACAGAGCTGCATTTATCTCGAAGATCTGAAAAGGTATAGATCATAGTGTATGTTTTGTAAATTATATATTCTTAAAGTACGCCGCTTCACACGACTGCGTCTTTATGGCTTGGGAATATCAGGATTTATATTACTAGTTTTATATTTCTAACTCAAAATTACAAAGCGTGAAACTCACTGCTAAAAACATAGGCGGCGGAAGAGGTGGCCCGCCCCCAATAATTTCAATGGGGGTGAGGGGGGCATGACCCCAATAATTATTTGTAGTTTTCATATTTTTAATCTTTCCGAGATTTAATTAATCTTTTCTCTTTATATGACAGCCTAGATCATGCAGTCCACAATTGCAATCTACAATTATACAAAACAAAAACTTAAAAGTTTTTGTAACGTAGTTTCTGTATTGAACCCCCTGACTAGAATAAAAATGTTCAGTCATATGGTCATAATTACTTGCATTACGTCTGATCAATGACAACTCGCCTCCCTGGTCTGATTCTAACACGTTATAAGCGGGCTTTATTGGATGTTGGCACTATTGACTATTGACCTATACCTGAAAGCGGATATATTCATTTTCAAACATTTTGGAAAGTTAGGTTGCTCACTTGTATCATAAAACATGGGTAAAATCATAACTGTATTAAGACCTCCAACTGTTCTTTATTTATTAAACGCTGCCCGTTTCATTATGCTAATTTTGCAGTAAAATTGTGTTTTCAATAGCCTACATTAAAGAGCAGACTCTTTGGAGAATATTATGTCGGATTGAGTCCAAATATATATATTTGTATGCATGCAGGCCCGTAACCAGGACTTTGAGAGGGGATTCGTTTTTTTATATAAAAGGGCACTTCATTTCTGCACCTCGGAAACATCTAAATGGAACGCGACGTTCCACATCCGTTTTTTTTCCCTCGAGAGAAGGCTATAGATTCGTCAAATGATCAGAACCGTTTAGGTACTTCAAAAAGCTTTGAAATTCCGAATGCTTATTATTCTATTTAGATTTCAAAAGAGCACTTTCTCAGAAAAGGGCGTTCTTTAGAGAAAAGTTTGAAAATGTAAAATAATTTATTAGTAACACTTTGTGCGATTTTGTATTTAATACATTAACTAAGACACCGGGAGATAGAGAGAGAAGGGGCGGGATAGTTTGGCAAAATTTACACATATTCATAATAAAATATTGGAAGCTTATCAAACATTTTCTTTTAGACTACACATATTTTACACAGAGTGACCTTTGGCAAAAACGTGAACTATAAGACATTATATTTCCACATTATGCGTTCTCATGATTTTGTTTTTTGTATATTGCATATGATATCTCTCTTTGACATGAATTTTGATGTGCAAAATATACCTTCTTGGTATGCCTTGTGACGTACCTTTTTCCCTTCACATTTCAATTTCGAGAGAGCTTCTGTACCGGGCTACTTCCCTGGACCTTACCAGGGGCCCTTAAGCGGACACCTGGACCCCACGCCGAAAACCGCACTCGCTCGCAGTAACAACTTCGCAGTGTCACCTTAACGGAAAAATCTCACAAATCGTCTCCCACTTTTTTCAATGTTCAGTGTCCCCCTCCCCCCCCTTTCCTCCCCTCAAATATTTGTTCTCCTTCCGCCGCCGCTGAAAAAGAAAGTTAGAGAAAAAACAATGCTCTTTCTCTTTGTTCTTCTCACAATAATTATTTCGTTTTATTATTTTTGCAGGTTGTATTTTTCTGAAATTACTTTCAATGCTTGTCTGAATTTGTTTTTGCACGAGATAAATGACAGTAAGCAGATGAAAACATGTTTTCACGATGTTACAATATAGTACAAACTGGAAAGTAGTTACTCGCAATTAGCTTGTGTTAAAACTGATAATGATTTTTCGCAATATATTTAACAGTTTTTATTGTTATAGTTTATGTTTTATCTTTCCTGACACAAATTAACTCAGGAGAGAGAAGTAAAACTGTTCTTTCTCCTGCACTTAAGCAAAGCATTTTGCTTTATCACTAGCTGACTAATGTTTTTTAGGTTATTCGGTCTCAGAAATTACACAAGAAAGACAAACTTAGATATACTTAAAATTTAAAGTAGCGGCAACATTACATACCTGTTGATGACCCTAACAAAAACTAGCGTCAAAATCTCATTAGAATTGATCAAAATGTCCCTCTTTACATTTTTTAACGTATCTGTTTTGATATGCATGTTTTATAAGTTGTGAAATTGTTTTTCTGTTTTATTAGTATCAAAAACTGAAGCTTCCCGATTGCCGTAAAAAAGTGTATACCTCGAGTTCATTTGCACCAAGTAGGACGCCCTTCAAATGTGTGTGCTGCCGTACAAATCTCCTACACACAATATTATTTATCATTTCACTCTAATATCACATTAATATTCATTATTTAATATTTAAGACTGATATCACACTAATATTTATCATTTCATACTGTCACACTAATATATATGTATATATATATATATATATATATATATATATATATATATATATATATATATATATATATATATATATATATATATATATATATATATATATATATATATATATATATATATATATATATATATATATATATATATATATATATATATATATATATATATATATATATATATATATATATATATATATATATATATATATATATATATATGTATATATATATATATATATATATATATATATATATATATATATATATATATATATATAGAAAGTATATGAAGTAAGAACCCAAACAATGGACTGCTGGTGGAAGGATCCGGGACGGATTCATAGTAATTCCTTTGAAATAATAAATTGAATACGTTGCAGAAAAAAGAAAATACAACTTCCAACCACTCCTTCTGTCCCTAGAGTAACTTTATTAAAAACTTAAAAAAGCAAGACGTTTCGGTCATTCGACCTTCATCGGTTGAACACATGCAAGTAAGTGATAAGACTATAATAAAGCTAATGTACATTAAGTGGAACAAATTACTAAAGTCGGCTTTAGTAATTTGTTCCACTTAATGTACATTAGCTTTATTATAGTCTTATCACTTACTTGCATGTGTTCAACCGATGAAGGTCGAATGACCGAAACGTCTTGCTTTTTTAAGTTTTGAATAAAGTTACTCTAGGGACAGAAGGAGTGGTTGGAAGTTGTATTTTCTTTTTCTGCAACGTATTCAATTTATATATATATATATATATAAATATATATATATATATATATATATATATATATATATATATATATATATATATATATATATATATATATATATATATATATATATATATATATATATATATATATATATATATATATATATATATATATATATATATAAATATTTATATATATATATATATATATATATATATATATATATATATATATACATATATATACATATACATACATATATATATATATATATATATATATATATATATATATATATATATATATATATATATATATATATATATATATATATTTTTGTGTTATCTGATTACGACTATTTTAAGTCAGCATATGCTGATATATGAGCTGACATAATTGTTGCATCTTTCAAAATCTCTCTATAGAAATACATAACGGTAAAATCAATTTGACGAAAAAGGAATGCTATACCGGATGCCCAGTGAAATATTATTTTCCTGTCCTGTTTCTCGACGAAAAGGGGCAATATTTCAAAACATCGTGATTTTCTAATTCTAACATGTCAAATGTACAAAATTCTCATTGCAAAAATACCTTCCAATTACGTTTAATTTATCGCTCGGTTAAGGCGAAAACAAAACAAAATCGATGATAACTATAACAAAAGTAAATGTTCATTGAATTTCCTTGGAAATGCCCATATGTTTAGTTTAACGCAATACATTTTTACAAATCACCATAATAGCTCATACAATAATACTGTTCTCAGGTCGATAACTTTTTCTATAATGATTTGAAGGACATGAATTATCCTTAGGCACTTAAAGACGCAAGAGCATGTTGTAATTTACGGAGAGTTTGTCTACACAACAAAAATGAACTTTATAAAACACGCTAAGGGTCGCCTCCCTGCTCTTATTCGTTTATATCCATGTCTGGGTTATTTCGTACTTCACCAAGTAATATATTTTGTGGTATTTTTCAAGCATGATTACATTAGAAAATGGATCTTTAGATTGTCTGATTGTGTAGGGTTTGATTTACGGGTGTGAGTTCAGTGGCGTTTATCACAGTCACTCATCGCATGAGCTTGTAGTCGTTAATATGGAGCAATTTGAGATATACTTGAAATCATTAAATTGTTTGAACGTATATTGTGGGAACATGCATGTTTACGGTAAAATAGCTACCAAGACAGACTAAAATTGTATTTAAAGGTTTCAGATATGTTTAGTATTTGTCCGACAAACCAGGTGGAATCTACGACAATGCCATCGGGAAATTTTAAGGGGGAGAGGGGTAAGAGAGCAGAACTCCACAACAAATAATAAAGTACATTAAGTCTAGGCCCTAGACAACAACTTTTGACTTCTGTAGGGTGTAATAACATTACGATATGTGGACATTATTTCCTTCTTCTAACCAAGGAGCTAGGTATAGTAGCTCCTTGTTCCACGCTTTATTGATAAAAACCGCATTAATGTAATATACAAAATGGGAGAACGCACATACAAATGGAAGTGAGGAGGATGTTCGGAGTCTGTTAGCGTATTTATCTGGATTCGCCTAATGAATGAACTTGGCCTTACGTCTGTGCATCCAGTTAAGAAACTGCTTACAACAAAATAGTTGAGTAAGCCTAAGAGCCTAATCAACTCAGCCATTCAACCGCATCAAGGATGATTCTGTTAGCCTACTTCCTAAATGTGACTTTCTAAAATGAGACGAAACCGGTGCTAGCAAGGACATTATATTCGTTATTCTCGCGGATACGGAATGAGCTGATTTGTGAATGTAAATTCCCATGCAAATAAGGTGATAACATTCAGGTAAACTGGCCGGTAGAATTTGACTTGAACGTGCTTATTATGCTGGTTCATTTTGAATTGGCAGTTCCGTTAAAGCTTTCGTAGTAAACCATGCCTTGCATAGTCATATTTAAAAGTTTGCATACACACTATTTCATTCTTACATCAAATACACCACCGCTGGTAAAGGACAACGCAGTTTTTGAATTTTTGCTACTGGGGGAACAATTCTAACTTTCATACACACATTTAATTTCGTATTTTGTTGTAATTTTCTGGTAAAAGTCTCCACTGATCTTCAAAAACACATTGTATCTATATAACAACTGGCTCATGGCCATATACGGGACCAGGGGCAGTGACTTTTTGCCCCAACTCCAAAACCTATTAGTAAGGGAAAATCGCAATGAATCTGTGTTTTTGAGTAATTGCTTTACCGGGGTTTTTGACTTGGAGGTGGGGGTGGTTAACGGGTAGCCTTCGGAAAATATTTTGATGTTTGGACAATTTTCGACAAATTTTCCATTTTTGGGGAGCTTTCCTTAATTTCCGGGCAATTTTATTCAATTATTGGAAAATTTCCCTAATTTGTTTGCATTTATTTTCGATTTTTGGAAATTTTGGGGCCATTTTAAAAAGTAATCTTCCTTAAATTCCAGGCAACACCTTTGGTTATCGGGAAATCTAGCCGAGTCCAGCATGATTCCGATAAATCACTGATTTAAAAATACATTTTACATCACTGCATGAATACATAAGATCGGTGCCCAAGTATCGTATTGTCATCATCATGACCCATCTACCGAGTCGGGCATGATTCCCTGCCCGACTAAGATGGGTATCCGGCCGACGCGGCAGCCCCGCCCCTGTCTCGTACGGCCATCCACGTATTGCCGCCTTTGGTCCATGTGTTACCCCCTTTCCTACTTATTTCACCACCATACCTGGCAGTCATGATCTTTCTCTTCATTTTCCGCCGCGTGCATTTTCTCTTTACTTTCTGCATTATCTGATGCACATCGATCGGGAGACATGCCTCCAATTCTACACCGTATATTACAGCATATCTTCATAAATCCTTGTTTTAGCGTTGTAGTAGTTGGCTCTCAGGTGTCACAGAAAAGTCACGGATGTCATTTATGGAAAGACTCACCGGCTTCTACAGCGCGCACAATTACCTATTTATTTGTCACATTTTTATTACCTTTCGGAGGTAATTCTGTAAAGTGCGATTTGCTTTAGCAGATAATAATTGGTATAGACAGTCATACTCAAATCCACTGCCTATCGCGAATCCAAAGATAAATATTGCAACGGACATACCTTTCGATTTTTATGTTCCTGACAAGAGGTGGGGTAACAAAATTCAACCCAACCTCAAACTTCAACCCAACACACACAAAACACCTAATAGTGTAGGATACATAAAAAATCTTGCCTAAAGAACTAGTCACACATAAAGGCAACATGAGCTTCATCGCTTCAAAATATATAATGGACCATTGATACAGCAAAAAATCCCCTTAAAATCGGGTAAAACTGACCATTTTACAGCATTTTTAATTTTTGGTGCTTTTTGCGCAACAATTTGTGACATAGGCAGATATACAATCTTGCATAGTTTAAATGTAAATTCTTTGTTTTTCATTCCCCTTTATCAAAAAGAAAATCGAAGGTCAACATCTGAATTCATTTGAGTGTTTTCAAACTTGTTCTCTGGGACAATGTTTAATCAGCAATAAAGATATAAAATTTATAACTGGCCTAAATTTAAAAACACATTTTAAAGAATTATTCAAAAGATAATGAGTTGTGTTCATCTGATGACATTCCAACGTTTGCCTGAATTCTAAAATCCTGAAACTTTTGACCATAACTCAAAACTACACAAGCATTTTCAAACATCAAAAGTTTTAAACATTTTTATTCAAAATGTCGTTTCACATATGTTATAACTGTCACTGTACATGTTACTAGACCATGTTAACCCATTTTCAGCAGAATGCATACCACGAACGGGCGTCTTAAAGACCAGATATTAGTACTAGAAAATACAACATAATCCAACTTTTCTAGTTGATCGAAATATTCACCGACAAGGTAATCAACATCCGCCGCGGAAGTGACGTCACAAGTGTATAAACGATTTATTTGTGACGTATCAAGCAATTTTCTTGAGACGAGATCTTAATGATGACTTTAATGTTTTTTTTTCTTTTCTAAAAATGATTTGTAATGTTTTGAATTACACCTGTTTCAAATATCTATTGGATGATAATACACCTAAATGTTTAAAATATAGTCAGGTCATAAAAATAACTAATATGGCTATTGGTCCTATGACGGTAGTAAATAAAATGCTAGATTTCACGCTTCCGAGTTTTAAGTGCTTTAAATTTTTCGCCAACAACTCATTAGTTGCGTTGTAGAGCACTTGTAGGAAAATGACAGATGGTAAACTGATAACGGATTACCAACAGCTATAATATAGCTATTGATACGCCTAAACGTATTTAATGTTTTCCTTCTTTTTATTTGATAAGAAACTCTGAATTATATACTTGATGATGTATATCATCGCTTTATCTGCATCTTTTTTGTTATTGAATAAGAAATACACAACAAATTGATAATCTTCGTTTTTGCCTTTTAAACTGACATATTGTTTATTATCTTTATCACACAATTCTGTCTTCTCACTAAATCAGTTAAAACATATTATAATATATGTATCCTTGACAATTTACAAAGTTTCAGATCTCTCTTACTTGAGATCCCGCAACCTTCTCAACTTAACCTGTTCTGTCACTCTCCCAAAAACAAAAATATTTTCGATGGTATTTCACGAATGCGTATAACCTAAGTTAACCAATCAGATACACGAATTTAGAATAGTCAATAACTTCTAACCAATCAGGTATCTGGCTCCTCCTACTAGTGTTTTCTCTAATATCTGAGATTGGCAGATATTGCTCTATGTGCGTAATCTTTGTTCCTGTTTATCAATTCTTCCTGGGAGTTAATATAATCAAATACATAGGAAAATGGCGTGAGAACTATCATATTCACGGATACGCGTCAATATCAAAGACGGTATATGTCGCTTGTTTACTCGAGTTCGTGACCTGGGTTCAGAATCTAGTTCATCTTAAAGATATACGGACACAGGATGGATTAGTATTATACGACAATAACAACGCCATTCTGTGAGCAGATTTGTAAGCTGTTTACGGAAAAGCATGCATTTCATCTATCCGTTTCGGCAGCCATTACATTAACCCAATCGAGGATCTTATAAATGGCGGCGGCACTGGGTCCAGGACTGTGAGTAAAAACTCGTCCATTCCACTTTTCCATTTGTAATCGAAAGCTGCATGGTTACTTGGCCCATGCATAACGCGGATTTTAGTCCATTTAAAAGCTGAAAAACCGGCGTGGCTCAAAACCTTCGGAAGCCTTTGTCCCCTCAGTTGTGCGCCTGGCGCCGCCATGCACTCGATCTACCCGATGTCCCACGTGGGAGATAAGCTTCCCATAATACAACATTTTATATTCAAACTCCACCCGAGGATGGTCTCAGTGGTCAACCATGCACATCTTATATGAAGGACGACAATATCCAGAATTACAATAATGAAAAATTTGTATTCAAAATATCATAGTGCCTTGAAAGGGTATTGTCAAGTTCGATCATTTTGTTTTTATAATAAGGATAATCAGAAAATTTCCCCGAATGTTTTTTATAAATTTTATTCATTTTGTTCTTATTTAGTGTGCCTAATACGTTTATTGACAGGTGGCAAGTTACATGTGCTAAAGATACACTAAAATCCATGCGTTTGCACAGCATTTCTAAACTTAGATAACTAGGTTGCATTAATGGAACAAAAAAACAAATTCATGTTAATCTACTGCATTTTGCTCCTTCCCCAAATATTTTGAATAACATAAGTTGCCTACATTGAACAGAACATTGGATAATATTATAAAATTCACACCTCTAAGATCATTTCTTTTAGATTCGAGGACTCATACTAAAACATAGTCAGTGAAGTAACTCGGATGATTATCAGGAGAAAGTTAGATAAAAAAAATCAATTAGTTAATATTTTAATTGAATTATCAAAAGTGAGAGTATGACATACGGTTACTCTTCTATCCTATGGGCTTTCTTCTATACACCATAGTTAGGGATGATATTTGCCTGCCGAAGATAATTACTGGGGAAAGTAGGGTTTATGGTGCACCTTTACTCATAATCAGTCCAGTTCGTACCGCCGATCGGGGGACTCAATAAGACCCCGATCGGGAGAATCAAGCTTGCGCACTGAGCTTACAGTGATAATATGAAAGCTGCCATTTTTGTTATAAGGTTTCAGTCATAGACGCTTATCAGTCGTTTCATTGAAACTTTGTAACAGAGTTTATTTTGTTCATGTTTAATTTCGCAAAAGTAAAACAACTTCGTTACTATCGCACAGTTGTTGCTAAATAATTTCACAAATCCCCAAGTTATTTCTCATAATTACAGAAAACCTTATCAAAGCGCAACTGTCTAAAGGTAGCACATAATAAGACACATTTTCCTTCAAATTTCTCAAAAACTGCAGTATGACTTTTAAAAGCGCACGGTGAAAAGATAATTCATATGCCATTATTTCAAATCGTGAAGACAAATTTGAACCCTTCACAGTGGTTGAGTCTGATTCTTATGTTATTCCTATACAAAGTTTGAATTTGGATTGATGCATTGTGGGATACTTTGTAAATATCCCCCGATCGGGAGAACAAAGCTGTTCTCCCGATCGGGAGTACGAACCGCACTGATAATTCCGACTATCTGCCTATGACGTACACAGTCATTTTTATACGAACTGCCATCTTTATCAGAAATCTCAGGAACAGCCAGAGTGTTGTTAAGACACTTAAGTGATTTTTTTAAATGCGTTAAATTCCCGAAGGCTTTCAAGGTAAGCGCGGTGTGGAATTTCACCAGAGACTTTTGCTGAGATGTTTTGCAGCTTTATGATTGACTGGAATGACCACATAATCCGCCATTTTGGTTCCATTTGCGTTTCACAATACAAGTGCACTTCAAAAAAGCTGCAAAATGTCATTAGAACTCTGTAAATATTTTTCATGCAGCTTTTTAATACTTTTTACATCAAATAATAAACCGATGGAAATGTTGAAATGGCTTTAATAAGAAGAAAAACACGAAACCTAAAAGTACATTTCTATTAAAGCTTCAATTTGAAAGCTTGAAATATGCTGTCTTGCACATTTAGGTTTGCTTCCCTAGTTCAGTACTTTTATTGGATGAGATGGGGAAAACCCCTAAAATGCATTGGACATCCCGTCATGCTGTCATGAAAATCTAAAGAAATTATTGTTTCACTGTTAAAGGAAAGATATCGTCCCATAAATACATTCAGAAGTGACCGCCACCGTGCTTGTAACGTCACTTTCGGTAGTCAATTTGTCCTATTGTTCGCGAGAAATCTGTGATGTTATCGACCACACATCCGCCTGACCGAACAAAAGGGCCTATCTTTGTTATCGAAATTATCACAGATTTCTCTCAATCAGTACGGAAAATAAAAACCGGAAGTGACGTAACCAGCACGGCGGCGTTCACTCCCTAATTTATTTATGGGACTATACCTTTCGTTTGAAGTATATGATTCTTAATTGAGAGCATGAAAAATGTGCATGAAAGGGATAATACACTTACAACTTTTCCTTGCGTCCTTTTGATCTCTTAAAGGAGTGCAATTGTCCAAATTACCTCGCGGCGAAGGGCAGTAGGAAATGTCGCGTCGTCCTGTAATCCTTAACGGAGAAAATGGGTCTCTCTATCGAATCAATATAGCCATCATTTTGTTAAGAACATTTATACCACGGGAAAGTGATTTCATTTCAATCTTTATCCTTAGGTTTTAATGTTTAAAACATCCCTGCAGAACAGAACTACATTGGAGTATTTACATCAAGACGCCCACGGCCGTTTTATTAACCAGTTGTGGAGCACTAGTTGAAGACCCGGGCCGGGGATCGAACCCGGGACACCATAGATTGGAAAATGGTCAAATTTATTCAAGCAACACATTACTTGTTCATTTACTAAAGTAACCGAATACTCATATCCCATGTGGTACCGGAGTTTAGAACACATTCCCCAACCGTTTTGAGTTTGACTCAACACACTAAGTCTATGAGAGAGCACACTAAGTCTATGGGAGAGCGTAGGGGCATTATGGGTAATATTGCGCAAAGGCGGCCCCCGTAGCTTTTCTATCTCCTACTTTTTGGAGAAATCCATCGACTACGTTTTAGGAGATCTCCCGGACTGTATAAACGCCTTAAATACAAAGATTAATTATTTGAAAACATATTTTATTTTAACGGGATATAACATTTGGGGGTCACTTTTCATCTTTTTGTGACGTTAGGTTGGGGAGACAAGAAGACAGGGTTCTTAAAACGTAGTAAAGAGCAAGCACGTCAGAGTTTTAAACGCCTACGTCAGATGAAGTAAAAGTTAAGTTGAATGCACCAAATATCTCAGTCATATCTCCAATAATTACCCTGTTAAAACAACGGTATTATGGTGTAAAAAACCCTTTCCATCATAGCTTTTCAAAGCAATCCTAGCAAGGTTTTTATTTTTTCTTATGGATATTTTGCGTGTGTTCTGCTGCCGTAGTACTCTACATCTGCAACACGGTAATGCGTATTTGTTTAAGTCATGCCTCGATTAATGGCTGAAAGCACCAATTTACAAAACAAATGCAAACCGCACCATTCAAAAGCGTTTTGATATGAAATATATATGTCCTTGACCGTTGTTAAATTAGGTATGCATGAAGCCAACAATAAGATTACAATATCCAAGGCTTGCTATTATTTCAAATTGAATACCTCCTTGGCGAAATAAATAATAAAGTAGTTTCCCATAATTTTAGAGTCCTCTTTGCAATCAAATAAACTTGCTTGGCCACTAAATTCATTGTTTAGGAATGGAACTTCCACAAAGGTCTTCGTCGGAATTGAGAAGAAAATGTCACGTCTTTCGAGCTTGAGTACATTATAAAATATATTGCAAGAAACGAGAAGCGCCCTATGCTCTATTAGTTCTCCTATCCGAACTTTTATACATGTTTCACTTGCTATTTAAATAACTAAATTAGTATAAACAGAGAGCAACAATTTTAGTTTAATTGGAAGAAAATACGGTGTCTAGCCTGGATAGGTTTGGGAAAGTACACACCAGAGAAATGTTTTTGATTGCACAGGCTATAATTTATGCGGGGTAGCCTGGCGACGTGTTGTGCTTGGTAAATCTTTGCCCATGTGTGTTGCGTGGCTTCATGACGGGAAAGGATGTGTTATGCAGTGATATTGCCATTTCTTTACTGTTACGTCCTTCAGTCCTTGGTCGGGATGCACGTCATGCACGTGTAGTATACAGTATCTAGATTAAATATTACTCGTGTAACTACTTAATAAGAAGACAAAAAACAATGCGAACATATTACTCAAATACATAGAAAAAATACAAAAAGTAACAGTCGATCATGATTTAGTAGGTTTATTTCGAACAGAGGTCTTTTAAAGAAGATGAAATATAATCTGAAGAAAACTTTGAAAAGGTGAAACTGAAAGATAATAATCATATGAAAAATTTTCTTTTCCGATTTTAGCAGTTTTGAACACCATCTCAAATCATATCGGAGTTTACAAGATTAAACTTCTTAAAATGAATAAATAATAATCAAGGTATTTTTAAATCTGAAATATATGAAGTGTAAGAAAAGCGACATTTTTACGAATTGCAAAAAAACTTATAATTTCACCGTATATTTACAACTAGAGAATGATATCTAAAACCATAATTTTTAGAAACATAATCGCATTTAATACGGACAGTAGTCTTGGCATGCGCACGCAAGATATTGTTTGTCATACCTAACTGAATTGTTTTGTTCCTACATATCGACTACATTTTGGTGTATATGTACAGTGATGAACGTTTGTTTCTGTATTTGAATCATCTAGCAGCTTAGAACTCAGTAATTTTAAAGGATGTCCACAAGAAACGTTATAACTTGTAAATCGTCATTACAGTTTTTTAATGATTGTAATGAATTTTTATTCTAAAGGGTACAACGAAACTGAAAATATATTTCGTAATTGAATCGTAATGAGCTGCAATTACTTGTATAATTTCTTCAGCTGTCATATTGATCTTTATTAGCTGCGTAGGATTTAAATATTATAAATATTATCTCAAAAAGGCGCTCATATATATTTGCATATTCTTTAAAAAGAAGTTTCATGCAGTGCAAACAGAACATAATATGTACAAATTCATTTATTTAGTTTTTTATCTGATAATGCTGCTCTTTATCAATTCAACATTTTCAAAGTAAATGATCTAGCTACTATTCTAATTGAAACCATTCTGCTCATGGCTTTTCTTTCTGGGAGTAAGTTATTTTTTTCACTCCTCCTCCAGATATGTCTAATGGACATATTTTGTTTGGTATTTCTAAAATTGTCACACTTCTGTTTCAATATTCGAACCAAAGTTAATCACCTAACTGAACATATGTATAATAATCTTTTTATGGTAGGCTTTCCTCCTTTAGAGATGGATGATTAAGACATTTTGTTAAATATTTCTTATACTGTCAAACTTCTGTTTCAATATTCGAAGCAAAGCTTACTCCTTTTCCTTTCTTTTCCTCATCATTTTCATGATAAGAAGGAGTTCGAGAATCACCTGACTGAACATGTCCTGAGTCATCATCTGCATCATTCTCTTTACTGACTTTCACCTCATCCTGCTCTTGAAAATGTCCATCTTCATGTTTTAAGTCATTATGGCACAGTGAATCCATGTCAAAGTTCAGTGGTTGAGTTACTTCATTTTCCAGGTGAGTTATATTTATATCACTATTCTCTAATTTCATTAACCCATTCATGCGCCCATGCCTTGTCTTTTTACCAAATATCCGCTTTTTGATGGTAGCCAGTCGTCTTCCAAAAGAGGATCGACCATGGTATGAGTTCTCCTCATCCATGTCACCGTCTCCTTTAAGTGAATGCTTTCTTGGCGGTGTAGATACGGAAGATCGAGAGTGTACACTACGCTTTGGAGCAAGAGATTGGTTTGTACTTAAAGTTCTGGTTATCAGATGGTTCTGCCATTTTCTGGAAATCTCTGCCTGTACCTCACCGTTCAAAAAACAATAGATAACTGCCAAGACAGCTCCCTGTAAGGAGAAAATGAGAATGATAAATAACTAAACAGGGAAATTTTTCTTCATTGTCTTGGTAATTAGAATTGCCTTAATTATAATTAACGCGTGCACCAACCTGCCAACGAAAGTAACGAAAATTGACTAAATCTGAGATATTCAACATATAGAAATACAACTACACCATTAAAAGTACATGTGATCGAAAAACTTAATTATGAGAAAGTTTGTTTGCTTTATAATATAATTTGTGATATGGTTATAAGATAATGCTCCTTCCAAAATATTATTGCAGGAATTAAAAAACTTATGTACAAATATGAGTTTGACCATTCATTTATCAATTTTGCGTTGGTCATTTTCCAATCAATTTTGAGTGGATATTATGCTGTTTCATTAGTTCCATTTAATTTTACCACTACTGCCTCCATCTGTCCACTAAGTAATCACTTCACCTGTTTCTTTGGACTTTTAAATGAAACTTTTCATATATAGGTGAGCGTTAAATACTTTTAGCTTACCTGATAGGGTGAAATACAGAGGTCCACATACATTCTCACCAACACTACGGTTTCATTGGTTGAAGCAAGCATGCCAACAGTGACGATGTAATAAACGCCAAACATTGGTATCAATACCATTGTTGATTTCACCAGTCTCCTGTAAGATATTATATGAATGAAATATTAAATGGTAACTAGCAAATTGTGTCCTCTCTATCAGAAAAATATACTTAAATCATTTTTAGATGTTTGACATTAACCAAACCTTTTAGCAAACAAGTCTGCACAAGCCCAATAATTTATATTTCATTAAAAGACATCGAAGCAGATATTCTTTACGCAGTTTAAAACATTTATCAACTCATAGCTATTGAATTCTTTTCGCAGTCATTATTGTATTACATTGAATCTTAATTGTACATCGGGGTTCTAAGATCAAATGATGATATTTAGTGTCCTTAAATCCGAAAATTGATCGAATTTAAATAGTTATCTAATTATATTGAATGCGGTTTATGTCTTTCATGTGCAGTGATTTGGATCGATGCTACATCTAAAAGCAGTAAATGGACCATTAATAATGTGTTGAATTTCATGTCCTTTAGCCCTTCGACAATGAATCTCAAGTTATAATCCTATATTCCACTGACTGTTTATTGCTAAACCCTACATCTTCTGATACCTCAGGATACATATATACGCTTTACCAAGCTTTAATTTTAATCGCAGAAGTACTCCCGTGGAAGATTTTAGGGTCCCACATTCGCAGAAAGAAATAGCATCGTAAAAGAACGCTATACACTAAAGATATTTTCTTTCTGCTTTGACTAGTTTAGGAGAAGCCTTATAAAGATAAATATAAGACAAATATACATTTCGAATGTTTAAACTCATTCATTCCACGTGGAATCCCCGAAAAATTAATTACCAGGAATTATTCTATATCCACACCCACATAACGGGCACAATTACTAATATAAAACTAAGGCAGATATGTTGCGTGGGTTTCTATTAGGAAAGAAATACAACGTTTCCGATTTACGTCGGAAAAATTCTTATTTTGGGAAAAGACCAAATTTGATCTGCTGGATCTAGGTTTTAAATTGAAACTTAGATTTGTGACTTGATGATAGGTATTTAGGTAAATATTTAATAGTTTGTCAGCAGGGAAAGATTGAAAAAAAAATCATCCTTATCGATTTACAACATCTTTTAAAAGGGGTGACATGGTGAATATTGTCTACGAGCCTTACCCTATTGTCAGATTACGTAGGTGGGAAAATTTATGAGAGATATGAATAAGATAAAGAAAGAAACACAGTTAGTGCATGGAAAGTAAATGGGTCCAAATAATTTTCCGTTTGCAAATTACAAATTTCGTTTTCAGAATACACATTTTCTTTAATTCAAGAACGATTAAGATAAAGAATAAGTTGAAGATTCCTGGTTTCAGAATGACAATTATGATTTAAGTTCCACGGCTTACCGTTGGCTACATTGTCAAGGAAATTATGCATGTGGTGTGATATATGTGATAAAGATTAAATTGCAATTAAATGTTTTTCGTATGAAACATGCCATACCAAGCCCTGGAATGCAAAACTATTTTAATCTGTGAATGGATTTTAGGTGAGTTGTACATGAACAAAATGCCCATACTCACCAAAAGCCTCTTGACTCAGCCACATTCGACGCTCTAATTTTTGTAAAGAGTACCCGTATGATATTCAAGAATAGGACAAAGTTTACCTGAAAGAAAATACATTAGACAATTTGAAAATATCTATATAAAATAAAATATCTATCAATTAGTCCTCTTTAATCGATATAAATTGATATTTAAGACTATATTTTTTCCAAAGAATAAAAGTTAGCGGAGAACGCTGAGCTCGATCACCGAGTGAAGCCAACATGTATTGACGAAGTCACCTAAGTCACAATTTCCCCCATTAATCAGTCAGGGAGATCTCCAAAAAGTTGGAGATGAAATATCTCCGAGAATTTGGAGATAGAAAAGTGATGGAGGCCGCCATTTCGCGATATTACCCACAATTCCTTTATGCTCTCCTATTGACTTAGTGTGTGGGTCAAACTTGAAACGGTTGGGAAATTTGTAAGAGGCATCGTTACCACGTGGGATATGAGTATCCGATTACTTAAAGAGTAAATAAACAAAACATGAGTTGCTTCAAGAAATTTCACCGTTTAGAATTTCCAGAAATTCGGCGCGGAAATTCCTTACCTTGACCTGAATTTATCGAGTACTTGCAGTCACGTGGCTAAAATGGAGGAGACCACTTATTAGGCCTCCAGGTATATTTTACATAAAGATTAAAGGGAAATTGCATTGATTATGAATTCAAGTAGTTGGAACACAAAACAGTCATCTCCAAAAAGATGGAGATCTTCAACTTTTTGGAAGTCTTTCGAACTGTTGACTGCAATTTTTAAAGTCACTTTTTTTTTAATTTGTCGAAATTTCACTTTCTGTGTTAGGACGACACAAGTTTTCCCCGTTGACTTAATATTAACTAGATTACCAAAAGTGACATAACATAGTGGGAAAAGCAAATATCAAAGTGACAAGATGTAAAAATAAAGCGACAACAAATTCGTTGTCGTTACCAGTCCGGTTTGTACAGAGAACGGGAGAACAGTTTTGTTCTCCCATTTAGGGGATCCTTTACAGAAGTATCCCACAATGCATTTACCCAAATTCAAAGTTTGTTTAGGAATAACATAAAAATCAGACAAATTTCGAGCGCGAGAAACTCGCCCACTGCGAAGGGTTCAAATTTTTTTCACGGTTTGAACTAATGGCATATGAATTATCATTTCACCGTGCGCTTTTTAAATTCATCTTGCGTTTTTTCGAGAAAATTGAAGAAAAGTGATGAATTCTTATTATGTATTACCGTTAGGCAGTCGCGCTTTAACAAGCTTTTCTGAAATTATAAGAAACAACTTGGGGATTTGTGAATTTTTTTTAACAACAACTGCGTGATAGTAACAAAGCTGTTTTACTTTCGCGAAATTGAACATAAACAAAGCAAACTTTGTTACAAACCTTCAATGAAACGACTGATAAGCGTCTATGACTGAAACTTCACAACAAAAAAAGGCAGCTTTCATATATCACTGTAAGCTCAGTGCGCATGCTTGCGTCTCCCGATTGGAGGACTTAATGAGTTCCCCGATCGGCGGTACGAACCGAACTGGTTACAGTTAATGGGGAAAATCGTGGGCTTGGTGACTCTTGTCATGTCAGTGTCAGTACATGTTGGCTTCATTCGCTATCACGGCAGTCAATGGGAGCTCAGCCTTCTCTGTTGTCTAATTCTCTGGTTTTGCTAATGATGGTATATTTCAAAAACACCTTGCGTAAATAAGTGCATCGCAATAAGTCCAAAGTGATCTCTCAATTTTGACAATTTCATCAGAAAATATGCAGTACATACTTTGGGCAGAAAAGAATAGCCTTGTGTTTCATGTAACCAATACGTAGGATCTTACCACGATGGAGAGCATTACTGGTGCTTTGATTAACCAATATATATCGTCACGTGTAACGTGTTCCCACCAGCAACTGTAAGGAGGGAGAATACAATCCGTTTTGTAGAAGAAAATACTTTCGATCTAAAATGGCTTTCAATCTGACAAAAGCACAGTGACATGCATGTTCGTGTTGTATAATAGTATATGTTGAAATGGTAAAACACAATAATTACGGAATTAAAAATATGTCGTACTTGATGTTCTAACAGATTTGTGCGGAAACAATTTGAAGCATAATTGTCATCCTTTAAAACATGTAAGATATTTGATTTTAATGTTTTTCAAAATTGCTATGACATATACAATATTTCAGACAATCTGGACGAGTGCAATGACGAATCATAAATTGTGGTGTCCAGACTGTTTATGAATTAATATATGTTCAGGCTTCTTATACGTTATGTGAAAACAAATAAAAACTTCTATTTTTTTTAGTTTAGTGTAGTTTGAATAATTGAATATTTTGGAATATAATGTTGACAAAATCGATCCGCAAAGGAATTCCGTGCGTGTTACCATTGCATATTATATCAAAAAACTTCCCAATTATCATGTATGTTATGACTGTTGTGACATTTCACAAGTTCATCTAAACAAATTTTTTACGATAATCATTCATTAGGATAAAAATGAATAAACACATTGAAATGATATCTTTGAAAACAAACTTACCCTGGTTCACGTCTTACGATATGTACCAGAGACCACGGTAACGCAACAGTGGCCGGAAAACCTGTAAGATTGGAAAGTAGTACTTCTTAACCTGGCATTTAGATGGTCTTACTTACCGTATCATTTGTTTCACGGTTAGAAGTATTCGTGTAATATGACCAAGCTGTTTTTATCATTGTTAGACCAATAAGGCCAACAAATTATTAAAGGGGCATTGTATCGAAAGGTAAGGCTTTCAAATTTTCGAGAAAAAAGTGTAGATAATGAGATCCTTATGTGTTTTTGCTTATTTTGTTAATACCAAATATATCAAGTCAATGTAACAAGAAATGCACATTTACAGTTCTTGGATCATGGTTTAGTAACATTGATTGGGTTTAGTACAGATGAATGCAAGAGCATTTAGAATCCCTGAAAAATGGAGCCTTTCCTTTCGTTCAAAGTTAGAATAGGCTGTCAGGAAGAAACCTTGATACCAAAATATTTCTTACTTTTACAGATTCAAGAATAATGGACTATCTACAGTCCGGTTCGTTCTCCCGATCGGAAGAATAGTATTGGTCTTCCGATCAAAAGATACTTTACGGAAGTATCCCACAATGCATCTATCGAAATACAAATTTTGTATAGAATCATATAAAAATCAAAACAATTTCGAGCGCGGGAAACTCAACCACTGCGCAGGGTTCAATTTTTTCTTCACGTTTTAAAATAATTTTACCGTGCGTTTTTAAAATAGACCGTGAAATATTTGAGAAATTTTGTCGCGCTTTAACGGGATTTCCTGAAGAAAAAAAAACATTTTGAAGTTTGGATCGGGAATTATATTTGACTTACATTGTAATAAATAATCAATAATGTATCCTCATTTTATTTTGATAATACGGAGTGTTACGAAATAATACACACATAAAGCAAATACACCAAAGATTATAGTCAAGCTTCGTTATTAAATAGACTCGTATTGCGCAAGTCCCGACCTCCCGAACGGACGAACTAATGAGATATCTCGATCGGGAATACCAACCGGATTAATCTAGGAGTAAATACCAGGTTTTCTTCAAATATGAGCCGTTTATGTTGTTAACAATGCTAATTTTCACGCAGCAATTACAGGTTAACGTAACACATATTTAAGAGCTGAAGAGCAAGATTGTCTGAATCTCTACATTTGTCTGTCTTTGAATGTTCGCTTTCTCTCATTATCTGCTTTGGACAAATTCACAGGAGAAACTTTATCAATTAATTAATTACTCTGTTTTGCCAAATTTATTGCGTATTAATGGACCAGAACATATATCAAGTATGACAATTAAGAAACTAATACAATGTAGGCCTACTTTGTATTAATTGATAATTTGTACTAAAAACACTCACCCCATCCTAACAAAAGGTAATACTTTAAACTAGACTTTCCAGAGAAAACCGCCAGCGTTATTAATGAGTGGATGTAGACCCCTTCTACGAGCAGCCAGTAGTAATTTGCGACCAGAAAATACTGAATTAGCGTGAAGGACAGTCGGCACCATGAATTCTGAAGAAACACACATAAGCAATGATAAAATTTGTAAGTAATTCTTATGTATACATTTTGTGATTTCAACTTATTAACTAGTCTTGATTTTAAGTATCCAAAAGTGGCACTTGCTACGGTTTTAGAAAAGACAGCATTATCAAGGTGACAACACCAATCGTTGTCTTTATTGTTAAATTAAGTTCTGCTGCGTCAATGCCCAGAAATAATAATAATTTGTAGTACTGATAAAGGTTAGAAGCCGCAGCTAGTATTATAAGATCTTGACGTAATTGTATTGCGTTGTTTAAAAATTGTAATACTTTAATAATGTATTGGATCCTTTAATTGGTGAGTTAGTATGGTAAGGATTAAAAAGCGTTTGTACAAAATCTTTCTTCAGTTACTCTCCGTTAAATGGCTGGATAACGATATAATGCATAGATTTTTGCAAGAGATTAGAAAGATCTCAATTCGTAGCATTGCATTTATAATTTACATAATTATGAGATTGAAGTTAAAAAGCTGTAAAAGTGCAAAATCGTAGCCGATGTTGAAGCTTTCATTTTCATGTTCAATGACATTTCAGCAATGACTCTATTATTGCCTAACATACCTATAAAGCTTTGTTTTTCTGACATGTGACGGGAAAATGTACTCATGTGTATGTATTACACCTACATATACAATGTGAATACTGATGTACTTTTGATTATCTGAATATTGATCATACCCCATAAAGAGATGTTGAAACTTTATCGTAAGCATTATCCAGATCGTCATTGATCGATAATAACTCATTGGAGTACATAGCCTGTAAAATATCCCGTATAAAAATAAAAATCGCCCGTAGTATGAACGACATGAACAAATTCATGTGAATCTTGTTTCTTGGACAGCGTAGTTTTCTGTGAATGGAAAGGAAAATATAATGCTGATTGATATGATAATCAAATAAGACATTTTATATTTTGACGATTTTAGAACAAACGGCGTAGGCAGTATGTGAGATACCCTGGTTCGAGGAACAGCTCATAAAAGCACCTATCATGTCAATCACTCTGCCCATATATATATTTTGTGATTTTTTTCTCTCTCGTATTTTGTGGAGTATGGGAGATGGATGAAATTATTAGTAATTACGAAAGCTATGCTATTTACTATCCTGTACCACTGAATACCTTTATCATGCAGTACGTTTTCGGAAAAGGAGGAACAAAAGATATAAGTTAAGAAACGAAAACCTTGCAATTTAGGTATTTAAAAGCCTACGGCACTGGAAACTGATGAACTGGCGAAAGAATGGACCAAAATTGCCCAAGGTTCCTTAAACCACGCACACATCATCCCGTGATTTCATACATGGTAGCTGTATTACAGTTTCCAATTGAACGGCTTCACAACATTAGGATTAAAGTTGTTGATTCTACACATGCGTTGCACCCCCGATGTAGGACCATGTATTAGACCCTATGTCACCGATATCTTACAGACTGATAAGGAAACATGTTAAATGGGTGATCATTGCTTACAAAGAACACACGACGCATGATTTGATAGAAAACTCAAGAGAGCTAAATCTATAGTATACTGCAATGATCTTTTAGCTTTTTAGGGGATTTGTATTTATATTTTTTGGTTTGGATTATATATAACATAAATTCATAATTACAAAACTAACAAAATATGAAACTAACTAGTACTCACGGAAAGTACAAGAAAATTGCCATGGCTATGATGAGGGTTACTACTGATATACTGTAACCAATGCTGTAAACAATTTGGAGAAAGGAAGGATGATCCTGAAAAGATATTGAAGAAGACATTAAATAACGAAGATAGTATACTTGAATTTACATACAACTTATAAATTTAAACCTTTTGCATGCATTGATCAAATTTCGCACTTAATCAATTCTCGGAAGCCTCAAAACATAGCATAGGATATCAAAGTAGTTTTGTAATTGCTCTCTACCATGTGTTTTGCTTAGTTTTCACCTCAAAAATAAACCATTATGGTTAGAAATAATAATCTATCAAAATGCTTTCGATTTAAAACATTAAATGGATTTAAATCTGACAGAAGCATATAGTGACAAACATGTTCGTGTTGTGTGATAGTAGACATTAATCGAAACAGTTTGCACAATTAGTAATATTTTGTTTTTTCAAGGTTCTAACATATTTGTGCACACAAAAGTGGAATTATACTTTAGTGATATACATGGTTAAACAAATGAAATGTTATTGTGCAATTCCTTGATTTATTCAATATTACTTTTGCATTTGCATTAGTTGTACAAAATAGCCTAAAGTAAATAATCTTTTCCATTTCAAGAAATTAAGAAGAGAAACACACTCATCAGTTTAGTTAAATTGATTCCATTTCTGATATATTCCTTTATAAGAAAAATATAACCTCTGATAATCCTTATTCTTCACTACAAACTCATGATCATTATTCTTTACTACAAAACTCCTTGATCGCATATTATTATTCTATTTTTGCAGAGAGAGAGTGAAAAATAGCCAATTTTGTATGTTGCATTTGTGTATTCAATCATATATATTTCTATAGACTTGTTCCTACATAGTATGATCTTAGGGAATATCATATTTGGGGACTTCATTTGACAAGGTTTAAATATCAGAGAGGATCTTGTGAAACGTAATCACTTCAATAATTTAGCTAATCAAATGATCAGTAATAAGTTTTAGATAGTTGTCTCTCGGTCCCTTCTGTCATCATATATCATCCGAATTTCGCATCCACTGTCAGGAGCGCAAATGTATCCATTAATATTGCCTGTTTTCTTATTCCCGATCGAATACTTAACCAGTTAAGCGAGCCTTCGCCTTCTCAAATTTAAGAAGTACAAGAAAATTACATGTTTCATATTCCAGCGAATCGTTTGTAAAAAGAATTTTCTTGTATAAGTGTATAGAATAAATAAAATGGAATCAGAAAGAGAACAATTTGTTTTGTAATAACACGAATTGTAATTGTTCAACAGTCTTATCTAAGTTGAACATAAGTTTGAAATATAGTAAATAAACAATGTAACTAAAAAAGGAAACATAATTATCAGTAAATGGATATAATGTGTCAGTGAATAACAACAAAATGTTTTTGACTCCGCAGAGAAACCTTATGGCAAATTATGAGAGAATATGTAATACCAACAATGATAGTTGGGATGGTGACGGCTGTGTACAAGGGCTTTGAATGTGCAGTGATAGAGGATGGAGGTGTTACGGAGTGGTTCTTTGTAAATTCAGGGGTTAAGCAAAAGTGTGTATAATGTCTGAATTTCTTTTTCTGTTAACGATTGATTGGGTGATGAGGAGAGTGACGGAGGGGAAGTGAACAGGTATTCCATAGAATTTCATGCCAATACTAGAAGATCTAGATTTTGCAGGCGAAATAGCACTACTATCATCAAGTTTGATCACATACAAAATAAGACTTAGGTGTTGGTGGAGGAAACCGGGAGAGTTGGACTGAAGATTAACTAGTAGTTATGTAAGAATATGAGGATAAATAGCAAAAGAAAGGAAATGGTCAAGTATGAAGTGAAGAAGTTGAGGTTATAGAGGACTTTGTATACTTTGGAGCAGCGCTAATTGCCGATGGAGGAGGAGCTAAGGACATTCACAACAGAATCACCAAAGCCAGAGGAGCGTTCCTTAGATTAAGTAAGGTATGGACTTCTGCAAACATTGGAAGAAAGGTAAAAATCAAGCTGTACAGATCGTTGGTACTACCCAGCGTGCTTTTATACGGTTGTGAAACATGGAAGTTGACAAAAGGATATAAAAAGAAGCGGGACACCTTCCAATTCAAATGTTTAAGGAAGATTCTGAAAATCAGATGGAACAAATGGTGACCATGGTGAACGAACGAATAATAGAGATTGCAGAAATATATAGAGTAAGTGATGAAATAAGACGAAGAAGATGGAACTGGATTGAATATGTTTCAAGAAGAGAAATAGATGATGATCATAGCTTTGGGGTGGAATCCAGAAGGGCAGAGGAATGTAGGAAAATCTAGGATGAAATGGAGGAGAATGAATTGTAATGAATATTACGATGTCTATCTGCTGTTGCATAAATGCAGTAGTGCACTATCAAGATTCAATCAGTATTCGCATTTCATAACCCTGTGATTAAGATGATAGTCTAGTTCTAGAGGCTTTGGGGTGTTTCATCTGATAAACGACCTATCATACTGTCGCTGCCTTCTCTAAAATCGGCAAGTAAATTTAATTATAACGTGAATGAACTTCTTCCATATGTCGGTCGCGGATAATAGTACAGTGAGATTTTTTTCTGTATGTTGTACCTTATTGAATATTTGAAATTGCTGTTTCGACATCTTAAGTATAAAATGAGAGGTATACATCTATGGATACATCAACAATCGTACAAATAAAGCATGGCATTGACATTGGATTATAAACCTTAAACAATTTCATTTAATTCAAATATTTAAAATCTTGATATTTTGATATTCCCTGAATGGAACAAAATACCGAAGTAGTACTGTCATACTGTCGCTGCCTTTTCTTTAAAAAAATATACTAATGCGCATACTGATGCGCATACTGATTGAAAGTTAAGATTTCAAGGTTCTATTAATTACTTGTTGTCTTATCTGCTTATAAAGTGGAAATATTCCTGCCCTAAACATACCCATTTTATTAACAACATATATCTATAGGCATATTGGGCTCAAGTGATCCTGGGTTTAATTTCTCTCAACCCTTCACATATGGAGCAAAGTGGTCAAGGGATGTCACGCTTCGAGATATTCTACTACACTCGCTTTACGTACTAACTTTGATACTGGATGTACATGTTTTTAAGTGCTGAAGCTATCTACTCCCTGTCCTTTGCATCTGCAGGTTTCCATGGTTGGATCATCATCTTATCCATTTTATGATATGTTTTTCCTGGATAAAGAAGGTTGCTAGATTCAACTTTCGCCAGTCATGTCATTGAACTCATTAAAAATTTTGCACCTTTACATTTTCATTAAGAAAAATAGAATGATTAACTCTAATATCTCGTACATCAAACATTCCAGGCATTTTTTTAATTTCAAGATAATCTTTGATCGACTCTTTTATTTGTGTAATTTGTAGTCTGCCTGGAAGGGAACTAACATGTTGTTCATTGTTAGTTACAAATAACTTTCGAGTTTGTTTTTAACGTGTCATCACAAGGCATTCTACACTTCGAACTTATTCTTAATCTACGAGTTTACTAAGCTCATGGTAAAACCAAGATATTTTATTTATAGCTATCTAAGAATTTGATGCATTAGATATTGGTTTAAAATATATTTAAACAAAAGTTGTAATTTGATTTCTGAAAGAATTATTCCATTTCGCACTTTGTATTTACAAAATTAAAATGTATTATGTGTTGTCCCAAAAAGTATATGCGCCGCTGAATTGGTATCGGGCAAGGGACGAGATGGCCGAAGAACAACATTTGTACTGAGTACTGAGACAGTAAATAACAGCCTGGTTTATCCTTCTGATATTTTCTGTGATATTTCTATCTAAAGAGAGAGATCCACACGCAGCAGCACGAATAAGATGTCCCTTTTAGAGAAACCTTTTGACAATGACAGATAAAGCATTTATCGGACTTTACTTTACTCGACTTTACGACACGCTCCGACAGGTAAGAGAACATATTAGAAAATGCTGCGACGACTGCTGTAAAGTACAAAGTAAAACCCATTGCTGGCCCTTAAGATACTTGATAAACATTTCACAGGAATGTTCCTTCCATCGCAGGTTAAGCCGTTTGATTGAGTCAATGATATACTCTGTCATTTACATATGAGACATGTTTTTACAATCGAAGATTTACAGTTCTTTGTAGAGAAGATCTCTCCATATTTATCGTGCAAGTTAAACTGTTAATGGTCAGAAAGAAAACCTTTAGTGTTAAGCCCCTATGCTCAGACAACTTGCATGTGCAGAAAGCTACATCAATAATTCTTTTATTTTTATACATGAATAACTCTTTCATATTTGTACATGAACAACTCTTTTATATTTATACATGAATAACTCTTGTATATCTATACATGAATAACTTTTTTATATTTATACATGAACAACTCTCTAATATTTGTATATGAATTACTCTTTTACATTTATACATGAATAACTGTGTGATATTTATACATGAATAATTTGTGTATATTTATAAATGAATAACTCTTTTATATTTATACATAAATAACTTTTTTATATTTATACATGAACAACTCTTTTATATTTGTACATGAATGACTCTTTTATATTTATACATAAACAACTCTTTTATATCTAAACATGAATAACTCTTTTATATTCATACATGAATAACGTTTTTATATTTATACATGAATAACTCTTTCAAATTTGTACATAATTTACTCTTTTATATCTAAACATGAATAACTCTTTTATATTTATACATGAATAAATCTTGTATATTTATACATGAATAACTGTTTGATATCTATACATGAATAATTGTTTTATATTTATACATGGATAACTCTTTTATATCTATACATAAATAACTTTTATTTGTATTTATACATGAACAACTCTTTTATATTTGTACATGAATTACTCTTTTATATTTGTACATGAATTACTCTTTTATATTTAAACATGAAAAATTATCTTATATTCAAACATGTATAACTCTTTTATATTTATACATGAATAACTTTTTTATTCATACATGAACAACTCTTTTATATTTGTATATGAATTACTCTTTTATATTTATGCATGTATAACTCTTTTATATTTGTACCTGTGTAATTACTTTATATTCAACATGAATAACTCTATCATCTTTATACATGAATAATTGTTTTATATTTATACATAGATAACTCTTTTATATTTATACATAAATAACTTTTATTTGTATTTATACATAAACAACTCTATTATATTTGTACATGAATTACTCTTTTATATTTAAACATGAAAAATTATTTTATATTCAAACATGAATAACTCTATTATATTTATACATGAATAACTTTTATATTTATACATGAATAACTTTTTTTATTTATACATGAATAACTCTTTTATATTTATTTAACTACATGAATAACTCTTATGTTTATACATGAATAACTTATATTTATGAATAACTCTTTTATGTTTATATTAATACATGAATAACTGTTTGATATTTGTACATGAATAACTCTTTTACATTATACATGAATACCTCTTTCATATTTATACATGAATAACTGTTTGATATTTATACATGAACAACTCTTTTATATTATACATGAATACCTCTTTCATATTTATACATGAATAACTCTCTAATATTTGTACATGAAATACTCTTTTATATTTAAACATGAAAATTATTTTATATTCAAACATGAATAGCTTTTTTATATTTATACATGAATGACTTTTATATTTATACATGAATAACTTTTTTTATTCATACATGAACAACTCTTTTATATTTGTATATGAATTACTCTTTTATATTTATGCATGTATAACTCTTTTATATTTGTACCTGTGTAATTACTTTATATTCAACATGAATAACTCTTTTATCTTTATACATGAATAATTGTTTTATATTTATACATGGATAACTCTTTTATATTTATACATAAATAACTTTTATTTGTATTTATACATAAACAACTCTATTATATGTGTACATGAATTACTCTTTTATATTTAAACATGAAAAATTATTTTATATTCAAACATGAATAACTCTTTTATATTTATACATGAATAAGTCTTTTATGTTTATACATGAATAACTCTTCTATATTTATACATGAATAAGTCTTTTATATTTATACATGAATAACTCTTTTAAATTAATACATGAATAACTGTTTGATATTTGTACATGAATAACTCTTTTACATTATACATAAATACCTCTTTCATATTTATACATGAATAACTGTTTGATATTTATACATGAATAACTCTTTTATAACACTCTATTAACTACTATTCACTTAAATCGATAGTCAGATGTTTTCGTGGTCCGAAACAATACTGAATATGGTAGTCCTGGCTTGGTTGGATATCTGATTAATACGTTTATCACGAGCAAAACTGTAATGGAAGAATTTGTAATGTTTTTGCTCTCAAGGACTATATATAGAGGAATCTTGCGTAAATTATATAGATAAAAACACCTACCCTCACCGGAGCAGACTCGCAACTTCCAAAATCTGTCCATGTACCATTTCTAGGATTGTCATCGTATACCCTCCACTCACCACTGGCTTCACAGATTCGTGTGGCATTGCCTGAGAAATACATCAAGATAATGCTGAAATAACAATAATTTGCAACAAAGAAGTTTTTCTTCCACATGATCAATCACTGAGGGTTATGTCTAACGGCCTTTGTTAAATGTTTGTTTACCATACTGTTGTTGCTGTAGTTGTCGTTGTTGTTGCTGTTGTTGTTGTTGTTGTTGTATGCATTTAATTGACAATTACACTCGAAATTCTGGAAAACACAACATCGTATAATTACATCTTTAATTTTCCAGATAATCATTCTTTAATGCCGTTATCATTTTAGTTTTTGTCAAATTTTTTCGTTTATCTTTATTTGAAAAACAAGCTATGAAGATTATTTTATTAGAATGGTTACCTTATTAGGTACTTCCTCTTCAAAGGATTTTCCTCTGAGGTATTTGCGCACGTCTGACTTTGGCATTTTAGCTATTTTTATCGAGGATACCTTATGTATATTAACTATTGACTACTTTCTATGTATTAAATATCAATGCTGCCTCAGTCATGTAGCTCATATTCGCATATATTTCCTCTAGAGGCAAAAAGTCAATAATATATGTTTTGGGGAGTTCTTGAGTTCTTCCCTAACAATAGACTAAACAAAAACGGGAATATAAAGTGGGTATCACTTGTAACCATTCTTATAATGCAAGATGATGTGATGCATAATTAAAACAAAGAACCATTCATTTTGCTCGTACTTTTAAACAAATTGTAAATCATTTCGAAAATACTCTACGATTCACACAACCATTGCAAGTACGTTCCATGCATACTTATGTTAAAGACAAGGCGGGGAGAAACACATAACATTGAAAAAAATCATACCATGGACTGAGCGAGGCATCAGACTTCACTTTATTAAGAGGATGAGTACTAACCACAACGAGGGAATTGCTATAACACATACCGACTATAACATTGGAAAATCATTCTATATCTCAGTAACCCTTGGGATGAATGATAATTGGTAATGGTATTCCTTCAAAAGGCCAAGAAGGTTTGTGGGTTGTGTGTGCTGCTCTTGTCTTGCGTTGGAATCTTTAAAAACATTCCTTTACAGACAATTGCAACGTTGAAATGGGTTTGAGTAGCAATTAATGGGTTTCATAGTGATTATTCTTTTTTAAAGATATATCGACGTGTAAAGAATTGATTAGTCAAGTTGTTATAATATCTATTAATAACTATTACTGTAGCAAAACCGTTCATGAAAATTGGATGAGCAACGACCATTATACGTTTTCAAATTTAAGGCACAAATTTGAATATTTTATGCACATTTTGTGACGTAATACAGGAAGACTGGTAGTTTCTTTTGCAAATCGTTTTGTTTTATAGATAACGTATTCGATGTAATAAGCAAAGAGTTTAACAATGCTTGAGTATTTTAAGTTTTCAAATAAACTATGGTTAAAGATGTTGGGTTGGCACTTATTATGGCATGGACGCCTAATACGTCAAATACGGTATCAATCATAATTCTTTGAAATATGCCATACCTCCAATACAATTCTAACAGGAATAGACTTTCTTATCATTTCCAATGACTAAGATTGAGAAGGAAATGTCAAGAATAACATAAAAGATCTTTAGCTGTTTGCCAAATCTATTCAAACATCACATTTTCGCAAGAAGTAAAAACTGATCAAACTTCGATCAGCCATAACTCAAAAACTAAGTGTTTATTTTGTATTCAAAAACTGATCTTCACAGATAATAATACTTTACTAATACATGTCATTAGACCAATATGTTTGATTGGTGTTGATCAAGGAGAATCTGTTTTATTAGATGTCAAACTTAAAGGATTACTTCGAGTCTCTTTCTAAAATTAAATCCCCCCCCCCCCCCCCCCCCTCCAAAGAAAAAGAGTTAGCTTCACGGTACTTCGAATGCATAAACATGATGCATATCCATTTGGTATGTGCAAGAGCGGAACACACGGTGTGTACACAATGTAATTCTTCTGTTTCCGTATTCCCATGTAGAACGTGCTGTATTAGATTGGTCTTGTTGGATACTTTATAAAACTTCCAACAAGACCAAGTTTGTTAAAAAAAGTGAAGGAGAGGTTTGAACAACCTTTACGGGCGTAAATTTGCAAGAAAACGAAGAAATTGGTGTAAAGCAAAATATTATACAGGGCCGTAAGATACCTTAGATTATAAGACAGTTCACGACAGGTTCATCATTTTATTTGTCATTGTTTACATTACACAAAATCAAGTAAACTTTCCACCTTAAGAGTTATTGTGGTAAATTTCCCATCTGTCCCAAAGCCTCTTATGGCCATGACTTCTAAGGAATTTCAAACTGCCCTCTGAACGTTGAGGCGCCAACTTTTAACGAAGTTAAAATAAATTTTGAAATAACTGTTTCACGTAAAGTAATGATTTTTGCCTAGTCATCTCAAATTTTATATGAGAGCGCGTTAGTGTTCTTTTCGCTATATTACTCATTACCTACTCCTTCAGTCCTTACCACTCCTTAACTAAATAACCTTCTTTAATCGGCGCGAAAAGATTATGTATTGGCTTCAACTATCTTGTATACAGCCACACCGGCTAATTGTAGTGTTGTGTATGTTTGATCATGTGCATTACTTCGAAGTTCTTGAACAGAAACCACGTCATTGCCATTGCCATTCTTAAAAACTGTTTAACAAAGCCTGACCTGAAATTGACAAATTTGCGAATGTATTAAATGTGATATATGGAACTCTTCATAAAAGATATGACGCAAAATATTAATGAAGGAACCAACTATCCAAAAGATTAATACAAATTGCGATAGAGGCACTTGTGTATCAACTTAATATTTATTTTCATAAATTGCTGATCTGCGAAACACACGATGTGTGTGATATAGAAAAAATGATGGAACTGAAAGCATTTAAAATTAATCACTTGATTATTGTTTATTCTTGACAAGAAATATAAATGTCTAGCTGCGATATCATCTACATTACCTTAAGAAAACATTGAAAACGAATGAAAAAATGCGATATGTCGACTTTTTCCAACTTTCAGGCGTAATTATTCAAGTAAAAATGATATGTTGAAAGTTATTTCTCTTCAACAGTTAATGATAATTTTTTGCTTTTAAATCATTGCCAAAAAGAGAAACCTACATTTTCAAAATTATTGTAACCGCCCTGTAACACCATTTACCTTTGAGGTGGAACATATCTTCACCAATATAAGGTGAAAACTGTTAGTTGCGAAAGATTTGAATCCCTTAAATACAGTAGGTCTTTAGAATTAAAAAAACTCTTCTGAAACATTGCTTAATTGACTTCGTAGGAAATAAAAATAAAAAAGAAGAGACTTACGAAAGAAGAAAGTTGCATAATCTGAAAGACTAAAGTGCAGCTATATAAACAAAGAAATGGATAGTACCTTCTTTTATTACACCATAACGGAGTGATGAAACGATATAGATCACAAATAGCGCATAGAAAGAAGAAAATCTTCACTCATTGTTTACAAGTTCATCATTTACAATGTATCAGAGATGATCAAAATAAAAACAAGGCCCCTTTTGTTGAAACAATCTATGATTTTAAACGCTTTCTAAGATCTCATTCAAAGCAGCAGATAATAAAAGAGAGATGGGACTCCTTCGTTTTTTTTATTTTAAATCTGTGTACAGTTCTCATCCTTTACCAACACATTCATTGTAAATGAAAATCTTGTATATTTAAGGGTGATCATGCAGGGCCGTCATTTAATTGGAAAAGCGGTCTGGTCACGGTGCCCTACCTTATTACTTAGGGTGTTACAGGATTGCAGTGGTTGGGAAGATTATACAAGAAACAAGCTGAATTTGTATTTTTTTAAATGAAAAAGGATTCACGAATCACACTCAATGAAAAGTTTAGCATTGTTAATTGTAATGTTGATCTTATATATAAGCAGCATTGAGAGATTAATCTAGGCCTATTACAATCAAAGTTTGCCAAACATTGTAGATGAACTTTACCTTTTTTTTTTAATATCATTTTGAGGTGTTAATGCTACGAAGAGAACCCCTATAACTTCGCTTAGAATCTAATTAATAATAATGATATAAACTTCTGCGCCAGTATCCATCACAAAGACATTTATGGTGCAGCGATACAACAATGCAAAACAATAAGAACCAAACAATGAATTCCAATGGAACACTCACAGAAGGGGACGTACTTTAAGAATATTAAAAAATAATAACAGGAATAAGCGTAAAAGTAATTTGAATATGAACTCATAAAGAATATCTTCAACGTTTGATATGGTCCGGAAGTCAGTTCCACAAATAAGCAGCTGCTATGTATTAAAGAAAAAAACTAAGTAAAAATTACCCGGATTCATGTGTTCCCAAAAATTTGGACACGACTGAGCTGCAGTTGTTCCATTTTTCGTGTAGTCCCAGCATAGAAATCCATCCCATGTTATAGGGCAATACAAATAGCTATCTGTGGATAAACACAAAACTGTTAAACACATGGGTTACATAAGTGTGATGGCTCAATTGTATTCTAAACTCGTCTGTGAATGGATTCCCTCTCCGTAACATTTTCCATGTTTGTTAAATACTTTCCTAATCATTTTTACAATGCCTAAGCTATATCTTAAGTTATTACTTGTAATTATTTGCTACTGCGTCTTTGTTAATAAATGTGCTATGATATATATAGATCTTGTTAAGAAAGCAATTATTTCCCCCAAATTGTTTGAAATAAGCATCAGAAGTAGTGATCGTATCTGAATAAATAAGATCTTTCTGTAAAGTTCAGTTCTTTGCCGCACTTACATGTTGCAGAGGTCAAACTATTGGAATCCCTTGAAGAGAACCTTTATTGGTTTCTGCTACACAAATGTATAATACATCAGGCTTAGATACTGTAACTGTATTTTATAGAGCCTGGAAGATACATAAATTACATTTAGTAGAGTATAGGCATATTTAACTATGTCATTACATTAATATATAAACAACATTTTTTAAGTTATTAATTTTCAACTTTTATCAAATTATCTATCACTTATATTAACTTCTCACTTAATTTGAAAACAATTACTTTAAAAGGTTAAGGGATTAGCTTAGTATTTAGAACGTTTTACTTGCAAGATATCTTCTTAAGTATATCTAGAACTATTAGGAAATTACTCTGGTATCTCGTTCTGTTAGGGAGATAAATCATTTTAAAGCTATCTATGTTATCATATATGAAAATGACTGATACAAGTCTATTGTGAATGAGTGACGTCACACCTTCAATCTTAACATTTCATCATATGCTTTTATGGTATTAAACATAAATGTAACTTTTTTACTCATTCAGAAAAATTGTGTTCAAAATATTTCCAGGTGTAAAAGAGTGCGACGTCACAAAAAGGCATAATTTTAGTCAATTTAATACTGTGCTTCTATATGACTTTGTAATCTAATAACATAATGATATTTTAAAGCAGATCATTATTTTATTTCTTTTGTAATCTAGTATCTATGAAGAATTTCTTTGAACACTGAACGAATCCTTTAAGTAATATACCTTGTATATATGGCGGTGTTGTGTTTTCTGCACGCGTCAGACAAACCATTTTCATCTGTTCATCGATATGTGGCAGATATTCATCTGAATCCATTTCTTCCTATAAATGGGTGAAAAGGAGAAAGCAGATTATTGAATGTGTCACTCAAAAGAAGCAAAATACATCTTTTTTGTCAATATTTTTTGTGATTGCATGGTATTGAAAATGAACTTACGGTACTGTTGATTGTTTCTGTGAAAATATGGCTTTAAGAGTTCGATGAAAGATAATAGATTGATAGTGTAAGAGAACCCATCGTTGAAGAATAGAATACTCTCAATTTTACATCGACGCTGAAGTTCTAGGAAGTCATTGAATGGAAGTGACTTCCGTATTGATTGCAAATGAAATTACCAGCAGTACGGGATAACATTTTGTTTTTACATTTAGGGAAGAAATGATGAAATATTTTGCACCATATTGAGTTTTGTATTGACGAAAACATAGTCAACAAAAGATTCTTCTTTATTTATGAGGTTTGGAATTACACCTTAAATGTTTTCCTGTGAATAATCAAAAAACATTATTTGTGTTGTGAGTACAAGGGTGTGTACACATGAAGAAAGGTGTTATTCATATTTAAAAGCAAAACATAAAAGAATACTTCTCAATTGCAAATCCTTACTTCCAAGGACGTTGTACTCTGAAGCGTGCACAATCTACGGTCTATCTCGTAGATCACGATGTAAAATATCTACATGTTTTCAATATAGAGAGCAGTGCGTACATCAAATTGAATTGAACTTTTTCTCCTTTCAGGAAACCTCTGTACATTGTGGTCACTACCACAATGGTGATGCTAATTTACATGCGCATACGATTACGCCCATAAAACTGGTTCGTACGGTTACTTGCTATAATCGGTATAACACATAAACCTAGCAATACAAGAAGATACATAAATATGTCTTTTTGTCCGGAACCTCAACCTCCGAGTCACAGCAATTTAGAATTATTGAAATCCAAAATAGTTATGATAGTAATAATCACTTTAATTCATATAATTAACGGAAACAACAAAACTCAATGAAACTTTTCTATGCTTTCGTATTCATTGTTTTTTAAAGACAACTTGCAAAATGCAATCACCCCTTGTCCAAGTGTAAGATAGTCAGTTGCTCAACCTTAGTTCGACCTGTAGATACGGAAAACAAGATTTAGGTTATGCCAACTATGAAACCTGAAGACAACAGTTTCTTTATTATCATTACATAAAGAAAGTTTTACCAAGTAAGTTTGTTTTCATATCTTTCCGCAAATGTTCTGAGCAAATAAGCTGTAAGTGGTCGTGTAAATATCATGAAATAAAACACCCTTCAGTTTGATCGGAAATTAAACATGGACTTTCTTTTTATATTGCTCTATAGTTAAACAGAGAACGTTATTTCTAACACTTGATGTCGATAGTTTAATTACGACTATTATAAATAAAAGCGTAAGTTGTCATGGTAAATGAAGGTGCAATCAAACTCTGATCAATATCTTACGATCGTGGACTAGATATACGTGCTTGTTTTCAAAGTGACGGAAGAATGCATGGAGATGAAAGCCTAATGCGAGTTTCAATTAGAAATATAAGTTAACAAGAAAGTTTTTTAATATCTAGTTGCTATTTATAGAATCAATAATGCATCTTGCTCTCGTCTAAATAACGTTTAAGATGACAACATTTTTCTCTTTCATAAAAGAATACATGCGAGGCACGGTAGCTTTTAAACATCACATTAATTCGGCTTATTTTGTATCTAGCATTTTAAGTTGGATCATTCAACTTTTTTGCTTTCAGAATCAGAACAGTAATATGAAACTACAGCTGTGTGCTGCAAGTGAAATGTGCGGCATATTAATTTCTTCTTTAAAGTTGCATCAATTGTGAACAAATAACAACTGGCCTTCAAACATTGTGTGAAAAATGTACCAACTTATCATTGTTTATACGTAATTTAGTGTAATTCCAGTCAGTGGCCACCCTTAACATCGGTATCCAAAGAATGATGGGGCAAATGACTTTATTTTTTGGGGGAAGGGGGATATTTGGGATTCGACTGATACCCCAACGATTACGTCACTGGTCCAAGTCTTACATGCATGTACGATTCTTAATTACCAATATACGATAAAATAATATCGTGAAACAATCATAATAGTTCGTAAATTTTTTAATCTTTGAAAGTGCGTTTTGCATTTTGCCACAAATTACACTGCTTTTACTCCTTTTTTGCATTATTTTGATTGTCGGATGGCCTCCCACGATTCTACCTTAATTTCAATGTTTTCTCATAATCGAAGGCATTTTACGCTTTTAAACTATTCAAAAACTTGAGAAAATTAATGCTGGTGTTAAGAGTTTGAAAGAAATGGATTTTTTTTAAATAATAATATGTTTTTTCCAATGCATTTTACCACAGAATTAGCCTATGATTATGTCTGACTTTCATCGACTAGCGATTTTAAATATATAAATATCAGTAATGGATATTTCGAAAAGTGTAACAACGCAAGACGTTCATT
>JAIGNY010000448.1:317500-372500 GCA_020152595.1 Chiridota heheva | reverse complement strand
GTTGCATTGTTATGGTTTAATTGCAATCGACTTACGTGTTTCGGAAACTGTTGTATTTATTGTTTGAAGTAGGTACAGCGACGTCGAAATTACAATTTTTTGCTTATCGTGAAGTCTGATTTATATTTTCCACAGACAGTCCAGTCCGGGAGCAACCCGAAAAACTGGGTACTTTAAAATACCCCAAAAATTCGATACTCTTATGTATAACGTCATCACATGAGCCTACACATTTGACTAGCCCACACTAAACATATGGGGATTCTTATTTTCCTCTCCGGATTGTCGAAATTTTACTGGATATCCTGAAATATTGGAGACGGATAGTAAATAGATATTTAAAACTTTTTGATATTCACGGTCGTCTTTTTGAAAATATCAATAAAACATATTATGGGCCATCTCTTTTGCTCATTTTCTCAAAAAGGCGACAATGAATTTCAAAAAGCAGCAGCAAAAAGTTTTGAATATCTATTTACTATCCGTCTTTAAAATTTCAGGATATCCAGTGAAATTTTAAACAATCCGGAGCGGAAAATGAGAATCCCCATATGTTTAGTGTGGGCTAGTCAAATGTGTAGGCTCATGCGATGACGTAATACATAAAATTTCCTAATTTTGTTGGTATCTCAAAGTACCCAGTTTTTTGGGTTGCTCTCGAACTGACAGAGAAACAAATCTTTCAGAAGCCTCCAATTCAGAACAAACGAAAACATCTTAAATCAGGAACAATCATCTAGAGACGAAGTCTTGGTTCTTCGTGTATTGAAATCCATCTACATTTCCATCTCTTTCAAACAACTGATATGAAACCATGTTTGACAAACGATTAACGTAAATCCCGCCGATAGATTGTATGAAATGCAAGTTGTAATGTTCTAATTTTAGTGATATTTGACTGGCGTTGGAATCTTGCTGTTCATTGTTAGACCCTTACAGGTGAGATATCTTGTTAACGTGGCAAGAAAATGTGCAGTACCATATAGCGTTTCTGATTGGTGCAATATTCACATAAATAATAAGAAGCCAGCTAACGCTAGTAGTGCGAATAAGATTACCTAGTGACGTATCAAGCAATTTTCTTAGAAAAAGATTCCTTTTTATAGGAACACTTTTGTGAATAAAAGTATGCTTTCAAATAATTTTAACAATATTTTTAGAACGTGTTGGTATTTTGCAAATTAGTTTTCTTTAACTAGGGAAATACATCTCTTCAGTCCCATAAATCTTATCCAGTATGTTGAACATGACGATAGAGCACGAGTTTCTGATGATTGACCTGATATAAGCTATAGTTATGGAAAAATGCTTATTTTAAAGAATATGGCAATATTTCATTGAAGTTTGACACATAATCTTAATGATTTGTTTATATATCAAAATGTGTATAGACCTTTTCAAACCGAGTTTATCCGAACGTGATTTCTTTAGTAATTTATCCAATCAAATGCCGGGGAAATATTTTCTTTGCTTCCTAACCAATCGGGTGCAGTTTTGAGGAAAAAATTGTAAGCAACAATACGCGGGAGTATTACCTTCATGTATAACGCACGTATGATATGTGCGCTTGAAAACATTTTTTCATACGTTTGGTCTCATACCGTACGTGATTTATGCAAACGATCAAGATTCTCCCAGTATTTAATTGGTCAATAAGACTCCCCCAGTATATGATTGATTCATTATGGACATGTGAATCTCGGCCATGTGAATCTCGGCCATGTGAATTTCGCCCATGTGACATTGAATAAATTAGTTTTCCGGAAATTACCGGCTCAGATTTGAAAAGGTCTATAGCATTAGTTTAGAGGGCAGGCAGATTCACCAAAGTGAAATGACTTTAAACGAAACAACATGATGAAGAAACTATATCGTGTTTCGTTAAGAAGATATTCAAGTGTAAATTCCGTCTTATTGGTGCACTGGTGTAGAAATCTAGAAATCCTAGAAGATTGGCACCTTCATCTTTGTATTCCTTTAAGGTCTTTACCTATTGTATGTTATTTTCCTGAGCCTCTAGTGGTTTAAAACTATTGGCATGTCAAGAAAGTACTAAAGCAGAATCATCTAAAGTATCTATCATGAAAGATTCACGCCCTTACATCAGCGATTTTCGGTTTTTCCACATGTCAGAAAATCGAACATCTCAAGGCCACCAAAAATTTACGCATCATTGCCCTACACTCCACATACAGTGTACAATTATACATACACTGTACGTACGGAGTTTATTTCGGAAATGGTTTTAGCGGACACTGCGTGTACTTTATTTAAGGAATATCTAACGAGGGCGCTGGAAGTAGCAATGTCGTAGATGTTGGGGCACAATATTGGCATGTGATTTACCACCTGAATAAACATCGAAAACATACAATTATTAAAAATATTATATTAATTTTCTTTAAAATACATTGACCATATTGTTTTCTTTCATATAATATGAAATGACTTGCCCACTAAACTAATCATAAAAGATAACATAATATACAGTACATATACTCTTCGTTAGATAATACTTCAAAATGGCGGCATTGTGCCTTATTTTTGGCACAATGTTCTTGTCCTATCATTTTTAAGACAAGTAAATGACATACAAAATGAAGTTGAACAAATGCTTCATTTCACATTGACTGCACTGATAAGTGGCCCCTCCGTATAAAGAGTGTAGTGAATCCTTCATAAGGCTACATCTTGTTGAACCATACATATACCCATGTAATGCACTGGATGAGCGAACCACTGACATCGCCGGTTCAGAGGTTATGAATATTCATCGGCTATCCACATTCAAATTTTGTACACAACCATAAAAGAAGCAGATAAATTTAGAGCTCATTTCTTTATCAAATACAATAATAGCATATGAATGAAATTTTCACAGGACGTTTTTCAATTTTATCGCGAAATTTTCGAGAAGTTTTGAGAAAAAAGTGGTGACTTTTTATTGTACGATACTGTTAGGCTGTCGTATTTAAACCGGATTTTCTAAAAAAGGAAAACATTTGAAATTTGGTTCGATAATTATTTCTGACTTAAATTGTCAAATTCCGGTTGTGCATCATCAATTAATTATAATTAAATGAAGTAGATTTCGCAAGAGACTATAGCGAAACTTCTTTAAGGAATAGAACATTACTTTGCATGTCTCGATCTCCCAAGCGCGAGAACTCCGAGCTTCCTGATCGTGAAAACGAACTGGACTGATAAGTTTCAAACCATGTAAGACTTGTATACGACATACCCAATAACTAATAAGTTGAAGCAGGACTGAAAAAGTGAATCAGTTAACTGTCGATATATATCATAAACTTTGATCTTTGACTTTGATACTAAATTTTGCTGTAGAAAGAACGTTTAGACATGATTGAACGTCGATAGATTAGTTGTGTATTACTAACGGTATATTTGAAAATGAAAAGATACAGATCGGCCACGTAGTCATGTCACTGCACTGGTTTGATATACGTCTTGGCACTTCAGAAAGGTGTTTTGACATACAAGAGCTAGTAAATAGCAAGTAGGCTTAAACCGTTAACCATGTATAGCTCGGGAGAAGGGTCAGCATGGAGCTGTAGTTCGACCACCTGGATTCCCCAACTAAGCTGTAACTTATAGAAAATGCCTGTTAATAGCTATAATAAATTTTCAAACAGTGTTGGAGATTAAATTCCCTCGCAGCCCCTTTTCTTAAGGTATTTTTCTAATGGAAATTTCATCTTGACACTTCTCATCAAATTTTACATGTTTGAATTATTAGATCTTTTTAGTATTAGACATTATTGTTTTATGCCATATTTATCGTCAAGAATTTGTTGTTTGCCAAATGCTGTGTAAGATTTTCAATCATTAAATTGAGAGAAAACGGTGGTGGGTGTATCCGGCCCGTTTTTATCACATTTTAATTAACAGCTCTACAGCATATGCAAATATGTGCAGGTTAAGAAGAAGTGTTCTGTTAGACCTCGAGTGTTTTAATTCGTCGCTTTCAACTCCAGCTAAGAACTAAGAAACATAATTAAGTATTTTCCTGTTTTCCATTAAATTCGATTTCACTGACAAGTGATGTAGAGGCATGTTTATCAGATTACGTTCGTGTCAATCATATCAAAAGAGATCCACGAACTTGACTAATGTAATATAATGTCATATGATACAAGTTTGAGTGAGGAAGTTTGTTGAATATAGTGTGATTTGACTTCGTAGCTTCTCATGCACTAAAATACGATGCAATAAACTATACAAAATATGTAGACAAAATAATTATATATATCGAATTCTCAGAAATACAATATATGAAATTACATTACAGGCAAGATCAATATATTATACGGTATTGTGTGATACAGCAAACATTCGACCATGGTACGTTACGTTTTGATTTAAGGGTGGCTGTAGCAATTCAGAAAGATATGAGTTGAGCAAAGGAATAAACCAAAGCAGAGGGAATAAGAAAAGAATTGTCGGGAACCTCAGACTATAGTGACAAGATAAAGTGAGAAGGGGACTTTATAAGTCCTTGCGGTTCGGTACAAACTTGATGTGCTATTTATGACATGCAAAACGTGTTTTCATCAGGCCTATCTATGTAATATGCAGGCAGGGAATCGCGGGGCGCGCGAAAAGAACAAGGGCAAAATATCGAGAAGGGCACTGACAATAAGGGTGAAAACGTAATTGGTGAAAAACAATCAAATACCCATTCATGTGGAATTGACTTAAGAGAAATTAAGATAAACGGATTCAATCAGAGTATAACAATCAATATGTATATAGTCAGATAAATTGTTAATGTTCTACAAAAAAAAACAAATTTCACAAAGAGCACTTCACGCCCCATTTCCCCCTATGAAAGCGGAGGGCGCTTCTTGCCGCTGTTTTCCCATTGCTGTGAAAGACATTAAAACATAAGCTTACTTGCTTCCTGTGGTAGGCATCATTGTATTTATGGCTTGACGTTTAAGGTAACTTCCAACGATTTGAGCTAATCAAATTAAATGTCGAAACTCTATATTGAGTATCGGAGTTAAATCCTTCAATTACTTATCCTACAATAAAAAAGGTTCCAATGATTGATAGTAAGAAAACTTATGGGGAAACACGTAGGAAAGGATACGAAATATAAGACAAGAGGCAGAATAGGTGACACATGATGGGTAATAATACGTTAATCTAAAATAGATATGGTCCACAAGGGATCATACATTAAAACAAAGTACGGAAATAAATACTGTAGCGCCCGATACAAAGAAGGAAGATTGGGCGCAAATTATATTCGACACATTGCTTAACCAAATAAAACAATAGAACAATATAAAATTGCTGTTTACTTTGTATCATCAATCATGTTGGAATATTCGTTACTCAAAGCAAGCATTCATAAAATCTCTCTTTCGATTATTTGTATGCAATGTTTCAACAATGGTCGCAGTAATCTGGTCGTTTTAGAAAATGAATCATTTAAACCTTCTGCAAGTTTTTAACCACCTGCAAGAGTCATTCTTTTTCTGTTACAAGTTTCCCCTTTTTTCAAATTGTACATTCATCAATTGCATTGAACACAAGTACAAAAGAAATTTGTTTTTCTGAAACCCCATTCATGTTATTCGCGATCAATATTACACCTAATGCTAGTGTACATAAATTATACAACACACTAAGGATCATGTACTCGCGTTGGACTTGCTTGTATTTTGTGTCATTGAACTCTATTACGATAATAGAGCTTACTTTCAATAGAGCTTACTCTGTTACCTTCAATCTATCCAAACATACACGAAACGACTAACAATTAGCACAGTTGGTTTCAGCTAAAAAAGCAATTTCTGCTGTCGCATATGAATCGTAAATGCTTCGATGTTATTGGCATACAATCAGAAACGATTAAGGGACTAACTAACATTAAGTGTATGAATTATTGACAATTGTGACGTTTTCATGAGGAGTTTTAGTAGATTACGACTATGTATCTTCTTTTCGTGAAATTTTTCGTTACCATTTTGGTATTGATTTAGATTATACATAAAGGTGTACGGACAGCTAAAAGCAACCTTAGTTGTATTGTTTGAAAGTCTTTAAAATACCGGCACGACAATAGCAAAAATACTTTAGCTCAAAATCGTTCATCGGTTCACAAGTTTTGAGTTTGTATGTCTTAAACTGAGTTTTTATGTACTGTATTAATTGAGAGACCCCTTCTTTTTTCTTTTTGTTTCAATTTTGTTTTAACTTTCACGTAAAACTGCCAGAGAATCTTATTCATGCTCACAACCTAAGTCAAAAGAGAAGTGACATAATATTCATTTTCAATGAATGAAATTTGGAAACGATTTGAAAAGAATTACACAAAGAATTCGAAGGGTTGCATTTCATACATTACAAATTTGGCAAAACTTTAAAATTCCCGAGAAGTGCCATAAATGGATCAAAATTTACGGCAGGCCACATGAACATCTAAATGTCAATGCATCAGTCATGCATGATTGCGGGTTTAAGGTTTGTTTGCCCCACCTAGTACCGAGTTACTATGATGGGTGTGGCCTATTTCCGTGCTTAGATAGATTAATTGTTAGTGGCACCGTACAAAATAATAAAGTAGTACAATCATCCTAGATTAACTATTATAAAAGCTTCGGTATGTCAGTGTTTTGATCAGTTTGGGTTTTATGACTGAAACTAAATAGTCCAATGATTTATTAATATCTTAACGTTTACACATTTATTCACAAACAATTCTATTCATTGGTCGATATATGAACATTTTGCGATGGTCATAGATCTTAATAAGGATTCAAAACAAACTACAAGTTATACACCTAAAACAGAGGTCGACGTGTACAAGTAAGATTCCATGTCATTGTTTATCTTTGAGCGTTTTCCGTGTTGCTGATAGAAGTAAAAGAATGAATGAAAGTCTCTAGCTCGTAAGGCTTCGACAAGTTAACAGTGGAATATTACTTGAATTAATCTTCGGGTATACAAAATAAGTATGAAGACGGGCCTATACAGCCAGTGACCAATCATAAGCCAGCATTGTTATCACGTGGTAGCTCATTTGCATATACTTAAGGCTGTCTTCTGATTGGGCACTGGCTGTTTTGGATCCCTTCGAACTTTATCGTACGACCGTCTACACTTTTTGGAGGGATATTGGTTTATATATAAGACCGTCTCCCTAGTTTTCATTGGTGGTTGGTGGGGAAAATATGGGGGAAATAGTTGTATTAAGAGATAAGGTTCGCCTCCCATGATTTGTACACATAACTCTCCGACGTTACAAACGATAACAATGTCACACATTAAAAACAAAATACCTTCACAAACGATAAGAATGTCAAAAAATGAATTTTCTCTTTCTCGAATAGTTGGTGGCTTCAGAAGAGCCTTTGGGTTCTATATCGGTCGTTCGATCTACTGTCCTCCTGTAGTCAGGTTGTAAGCTCTGATGGGGTCTCCTTCCAGTATCTACACCATCTTTCTAAACCCGTTAGGGAAAGTTACCGTGGTGGGTCTCGAAACCGGTAGGTATTGAGGCATGATCTGTCTTATCGATGTCCAAAGGTAAAGTGAAGTCGATGTGTAAAACGTTGTCTTTTTTATGCTCTTCTTCGACCAATCAGCAATGTTTGTGTTACGTCCGAGTCTCTGCAGCCTTTTGATTGGGGGGTTAAAGTACCTGCCCCAACCAAAGCAGTGGTGCCGTAGGAGTCATGCCACGGTTTTGTAATCTTCCCGCCATGGTGTTTATTTTCAGATATTTTAGATTTCCGTACAAGAATCAAGTCCCACAGACAATCCGTCAGTCTGCATTTGACAGCAAGATGTCTCAATCGACCAGTGTAACTTCCCGGCTTTCTGTAAATGATTCCTCTCAGTAATTTGCTCACCTTCTCTTCTTCGTAGTCTTTGCTAACCGTTTCCTTCATCTTTTTATCTGGGTTTTTAAAAATGTTTTTCATGAGTGGATCTGTAATAAACGGGCGTAGAATCTCTATCACCTCGCCTTTTCTTTCTTCGACCGTCTCAATCACAACGTTGACCTTTGTGGCTTGTTTCAATTAAGTTTTGAGCAAATCGTGTGCTATCTCCGTCCTCGCTTTCACGAATTTTGGCCACTTTTTTTTCTCTTTAAACAAGAAAAACTCCTCTTCTGTCGGCTTGAATTTGAAGGTCTTGTACGGGAATCTTAAAAACATTGTTTTGTATTTGCATGTGTTTGATTAATGTAAAAACCAGGGCGGAAGGAGTACAAAACCGTGGCATGACTCCTAAGGTACCACTGCGTTGGTTAAGGCACGTGCTTTAACCCTCCAATCAAAATGCTGCAGAGACTCTGACGTAACACAAACATCGCTGATTAATCAAAGGACAGCATAAAAAAGACAACGTCTTACACATCGACTTCACTTTACCTTTGGACATACGGATAAGACACATCATGCCTCAATACCTACCGGTTTTGAAAACCCCCACGGTTACTTTCCCTAACGAATCTAAAGAGTAAGAAAGACATCTGCCGTCAGAGCACCGCCGAGGTACCAGAGTCAAAGACCAGACTACTTTTGGAACTTGGCAAATAGAGACAGCAACTGGGGGAAAGCAACCAACTCCAAAGCTCGTAGTTCACGCACCATAAGAGATCCGGTATTTCATCGCTTTAATCTACCATTACAAGGTAAAAGTCCAGATAAGGAAAACATGGACGGCAGAAAGAAAAATAATATATATATATATATATATATATATATATATATATATATATATATATATATATATATATATATATATATATATATATATATATATATATATATATATATATATATATATATATATATATATATATATATATATATATATATATATATATATATATATATATATATATATATATATATATATATATATATATATATATATATATATATATATATATATATATATATATATATATATATATATATATATGTATGTATATATATATATATATGTATATATATATATATATATATATATATATATATATATATACATACATATATATACATATATATATATATATATATATATATATATATATATATATATATATATATATATATATATATATATATATATATATATATATATATATATATATATATATATAATATGTATGTATATAAGTATATATATATATATATATATATATATATATATATATATATATATATATATAAATACACACACACACACATATATATATATATATATATATATACATACATATATACATATATATATATATAAATATATATACATATATAGACACACACACACACATATGTATATATATATATATATATACACACACACATAAGTATATATATAATTATATATATATACACACACACACACACATATATATATACATATATATATATATATATATATATATATATATCTATACATATATACATATATATATATACATATATATATATATATTCTAGTTTGTAATTGCAAAAAATTGTAAACAATGTAAAATGCTGCTTTCTGGTTTAAGTCTCAAATTATCAAAATTTCTTCCTTGTATGGAGGAACATAAGAACATAATATCTTTATAAAAAATGTATGTTAGAAAATAAGAAATTCTCGGTATGTTTCTGTTAGATTGATACTCAGTATTACTATCTTTATAAGAAAAGAGGTTTAATTGGTAAAGTCCCGTTATTGATTATGTCATGTGATACCATGTTTGTGTCAAGACATGGATAAACAACAGTTCATGATAAAAAAGCAATTCACAATAAGTTAGTCGATATGGAGCATGTCTGCAAGATACTCAAAGAATACAAATTATTTAGCCATTAATAACGATTTAGTCTATAAAAGGTAAATTATACCCTTTTCGTGAATTAGTTAGCTATCGATTATAACTAACTAAAATCAATATGGATGCTTGAAATTATAAGAGTTTTTACAGTTCGAAATTCCTCTCTTCCAAACCTGTAAAGTTGGATAATAAAGTAAGAAAGTGAATGCTTAGATGTAGGTGAAGCAAACACCAACCCTATATTATGAAATTTTGAATCTTATCATTTTAAAACTTTAGAAATAGCACTTACTCCAATATATAGACTTTAGACTTATAGATTTCAATCAAACGAAGCATAAAAAACAAGCTATTGGCCTGCTCATTGACGGTTACAGAATATATTGATCACATCATTTACAGTCAAACATAATTCTTCCTTAAAAATGGGTGGATTTTGAATTTAGAGAGAAAGACTGAAGCTCTATGTTTTTAGTTTAAAGAGATACTTGATTTCGACGATTTCCAATTGTTTAACAATACTTAGAGGCAAAACTACTATGATTTCTTAGCACAAAAAAATGTAAAAAAAAGTAAATTCACGAACTCAATTTCAAATCATTAGCAACAGATTGCGGGACAAGTGGCATGCCATAGACGAATTGTCAGCAATGGGTATCTACAGTATTATTCTACCTCTGGTGTCTTGATCATGCCAACATCCCTCTTTGCTTTTCGTACGTTTGGTATTATAGTATGTTTTTATATTTGACACAGAAATTTAGAATATTCGGTCGGCGGGTCAACAAACTCGACTGAATAATCAGATAATGATTGCTGTTGTTTCCACGTTGCAAGAGCATCATCTGTCTTGATGCATCACGTTACAAAGCAACGGGTTAATAATGGATACTAAATTCAGACATTATTCTAACATCTTAGATTGTTAGAACATTACTTTTTATGATCTATAACTTGGCTATACATGCTCATAGTAGAAAGAGTCTCAAAAAGCACGATTAGAAAATCATCCCTAGCCAAGACGAAAACAGATTAATTGAAGATCAATCATTTCATTGATGTTTCAAAGATGCGGTGGTTATGCACAAATTTCTGCATAAACTTGGTTAATGCAGGTCATAAGTCAAGACCGAGACGGTCATTCTGACGGCAGTATCAACCATCTTCTGATTCGGGGCATGTCTTTGCCGCTGCCTCCTTGACGCTGCAGTTGTTATTCGACACATGTAGAATATGTAGCTTAGATAATGGCTAGGCATCAATAGAACTTTGTGCGACTCATCATTATTTCGTGGTGCGAGGCTCTCTAAACATCGCAATAACAGAATAAAGGTCAAACCTGAGGAATACTTTCAGAGTATATTTGATACTATATCTTATTCAGATTAGCAAAGTATCTCTTTTTCTTATTACAATGCTGCCCTGTGTAACAGTTACATTCGACATTCATCTACTTCTAAGGGAGCCAATTAAATTCATATTATATTCTTGTATGTAAATGAGGGCCCGGCCAATTCACAAAGGCTGCAAAGAAAAATATCCCTCAATGGACGCTAGGAGCTCCTTGGAAGAAAAAAAATAAGAAAAAAAGCTAATGCTCCTGGTGCAACCCTTTCTTCCTCTCCCGTGTCCGCAATACTTTAGAGTACTTTTTATGGCTCGTAACTTGTAATTTCTGTTGCGTTAAAAAAAGACTTTCACTTGTGTATTTCAAGGCATGAAAACGTACAGATAAGAGGTTACTTCAGAGTCCCTATATTTTGGATAGTCATATGGGATAACTATCACTCAGTCAGGATCAATAAGAGCCTTTTCTTTCATATGAATAGCGATTATCGGTTGGATTTATTTTTGACACACTATTAAATCGTTTTTCTGAAAAACTTTATTGCGTGATATGATTGTAGCGTTGTGACTTGCGCAATTTGTACTTCCAATCTTGTTGCAGACATAAATCAGATATTTTGGATACTCAGTCCAGTTAAAACACGGGGTAGCGGGAATGGGAAAAGAGTTAACATACTGTAATAACATTAAATCACGAGTCATTTACGGTTGTGTACATTATGGTGATCTAAAACTAAAAAGACTGGAATGTCAACGACGAGACAAGCTATTCGAACAATCTTGCAAGAATGTTTCAACATTTTGTAACATCATATTTATCAAATATGAGTACCTCTGTGTATTGTATCTTTTCTAACGAAACAAGAAACTTTGTAATCGTTTTAACAAAGACATTTCTTTTTAGAGTCGCGTAAAATTCAATCTTTTCTGTCGATGACAGACTTGAAAGAAGCAAATATGACAGCGATTATGAGAAGGCCTTTGACAAAAACTATATAGTGGTGTGTTTAGTACAGTTTTATTGTGGATACGTTAATGGGGTTTTTTCCTCAGTCATTACCGTTATATAGTATTTAATACAAAAGCAAACAATTTCATTTGCTGTTTTCTCAGACGAATGTGAATACCAAATATCATTTCAGCTCCTCAAACCGTCGTATATATGTGTATATAGGTAGATGCCTTCAGTCATCAGTTATCAAGTACATTTTATCCTGTACCGAAGTAGTCTAAAGAACAGCTTTCAAAATGGTAGAAAGCTAACATTACCTGCCTATAAATCATCATTTATGATGATGATGATTTTTTGTATGGCATATGATTAATTTAAATACAATCAGACAAAAGTTGTAATGATAGGCCTTGACAGCAAGTAATAGTCTTTCAAATCCAGTTTTGCCTTGCCTATCATTACCGTTATAGCTGTATAGATTTATTTCAGATCGACATAATATGATCATACAATTTGAATTGCTATTATGTACCTGTATAGATTTGTTAAATTTATTGGAAAAACATGATTGTATGTTACGAGGGAGGCTCGTCTCAGAAAAATTGTGTAATGAGAACGGGATGCGAACATTTGACGTCACCTCCGATTGTGAACGCAAGATCCATGTACTGTCTGTTTGTACAGTACAGTCAGACAGTGGCTTGTTGTGTGTGTCGAGTTTCAAGAAAAAACGAAAGTGAAATATTAGCATTTTAATACTACAATAATAGTTACTGGACGAAATTTACTGAGAAAATAAAAGTTAAAAGCAAAATAAATTATTCTACCGGGGATCGAACTCGCGACTGTTGGTTTGAAGGAAAATCCGTAAATTTCGGTCGGGAATGATTGATTTCAGTATGATTCCTTTCACTCAAATTACTGGATAAATCAGTGCTAATATCAAGGACATCGTTATCAATTGTTTGCTTTCGTCTTCAGTTTAGTACCATAACAATTAATGTCAGTTAGCTTAATTGCTGTTTATTGCATTGCACTCTGCTTCCATTTCTATGTTGCTATACAATGTTAAGACAACATTTTTTTTTCAAGAAGCAAAAAGCCAACTAAATGTTTGATGATTTTGCTTGTTGCGATCGCTCGAACTTGCATGTAATCAATTACCGATGCTAGTGATACAATTTTGTCTAAAGGTCAACGAAAAGGAGTTAAAAGAAATATTTCAAATGTCATCTTTGTTTTGTTTAAAAGTGTTTTGTGTTTTCTTCACAGGGCAATAATCAACATTCTATCCACCAGTCGCTTTTGTTCATTATTATATTACTTACCAAATGTACATTTGTTCATTTATCGTCATTTTGACTTGAAATAACACTATATTTTCTCCTCAATCTTTCCATTTTGTTTTTCTGACTTTTTACTGAATGTCTCGTAATGAAACGAACATTATCCATAAATGAAATAAAAATAACCAAGCAGTAAATCAAAGGTTTATCACCTGCATCTGGCCGACTCATCGTCAGTCTTGTAATTACTTAGGCAATGGTTGATATTACGTCTTCTCTTTGTTGGGTATTCTTTTCTCAGAGTTCATTGGTATGCATAATTGTTCGCTTTGCTGCACACCAAGCAGAGCTAGAGTGTGTTTCAAATTATGCATATGAATCAATATACAGTTGAGGAGGTGTAGCCTTAGTATATAAATCATGGTTGCAGGCTACGTCAGATATTATTCTGTTGTCTTTTGTTGACCATGAAGAATTAATTCGAGTCAACCCAAAAACAACGAAGGTTGTAACAAAGATATTATAACTTGTTTGTTGGAATAAGGATATCAGAAGATAAATTGAATATTAGTTCATGTTGGTCCCTGTTAATTAACGTCTCTGAGTTACGAAATGAACCATACCCACCATAGCAACGCGGCAACTAAGTGGGGGCAAACAAACCTCAAATCCGCAATCGTGTACGTACGTACGAACAATGCATTGACATTTAGATGTTCGCGAGGTCTGCCGCAAGCTTAGTTTCATTTATGGCACTTGTCTGGAGAATTTAGCAAATGGTATAAACAAAACACAGTTTGCTAATTGTTCTGGGCAACAGCAATCAGATTTACAAATCCCGCAGCTGGCCCATAAGCGCAATTTTTGTTCACCATTTTGCCGTAACTTAGTCTGTGTGTGCAGAAATTTGTTTTGTACAGTAAATTGCATTGACTACATGAGCGCGCGACCGCTAGCTAGCTGCACTGTACCAGTACCGCGTGGGATGTTTGCCCCACTTAGTTACGCAGATTTTGATGCTACGCAAATTTATGCGGTGATTGGTTGAAAAAGTTGTCAATCATGAAACCCAAAGAGGTTAATTCAAAACCCGCTCTCACTTATCATATCTGAATTTGTGATGGTTTAATATACGGCATGAAGGGTTCTGATATGGTCGGAGTGGGCTCTCTCACACTTTCCTCTTTAAATAATTAAACAATGAGATAATATATATATATTTAAGTATATGTCTGTACATACACTGAGCGATACAACTGAAGAAGGAAGAATATACTTAACAGTAAATACCTTAAAAAATCTACAGCACTAGATTAAAGATTGCAAATAAGTGTGCTTTGCAACGTATTTCGTTGATTTCATTGTTATAGAAAAAGCAAATACCATCAGTGTAACATTCAATATTTTGGAGATGTCTAATAATGTTAAGATACAATGAGCCAGAGGACTATGTTTCCGTCTAATTTATATATCTTTAGTTCAAATAAATGTTGTTTTTTCTCACAGCAATGTATAACATTTCTATTGTTCATAAGAAGATTTAGCTAACTGTTCTGACGTTTGCATGTTTGAAACTACATTTAGGAGGGAGATCTATTATAATAATTCCTATATCAATTTGACCATGGACAAATAAAAATATTCAAGGATCGTGCTAAGTGTGTGGGTATATGATGATTGTGCTCAAAATGATGAGTTAAGTTCATTGTTCTTTCCCTTTAAGTGTTATCAATTTCATGATGATGAAGATAAATTTGTATACCGTGTGTAAAAGTCATCTATTTTATGATCAGATATTAAGCAGGTCTCATATTAACAATTAATTGGCCTCTCAAATACACCTATATTACGAGCTGAAATGCAGTGAACTTACCCGACAAAGAGCTGCCAATTGAGAAGAGATGAATTATATGATTGACACACGGTGCTTAGTCGTGTTTAATCATCCCTTTGAGAGAGAATGGTAAATGAGGTGCAGTGAGAGGTGATTATCAATTAAAATAGACTGTTGTTCATTCGAAATCGTAATGAGAACGGGCATATCAACTATTTCTCATTGTGGATACATTCATCTGTAATATCTAAATACATCAATAAATATTCTTCTATTATATTTTACTAATGTAAACTGGAGTCGAGCCAATTTCTTCTCATGTCGAGTGTATTGCTGTAAGAAACATGAACACATTTAAAAACACAAATTGGCTATCCCGGAATCATCATAATTCTAATAATCTTTTTGGCATCTGTCAACTCCTTATAAACCACCATGCATATAAAATTGAAGCTTGCTACATCAAAAATATGTGTTTTATTTCAGCAGAAATACTGAAATTGACGTTTGTTGACATCGTTGGCAACGCCTATTTCTACGAAACGTACATATGCTTAGAGCCACGTTCAAACTTTAAATTTCATTTCTTATCACAAAACCTTTTAGCTACTTTCCTTCTCTGTTCGAAATGAATTGTGGAAAATGATTTCTATGGCTCTTTAGACATTTTATGATTCCCCGATCCGCATGCTTAACACGGGTGAAGATACAATTTAGTTTACTCAAAGGAATATCAGTTAAAACTTTAGACATTTTTCAAATTTTATGACTCTCTTATCTTACATTAATCAAAGTTTTATATTGCAATGAATAAGACGCAGCATCGGAATCAAATTTCACAGTATTTGAAATTTAATGACTTCAAAACGTTTGAAAGCTTTTGTAAGAGGTTGAAGATGTCATCACTATTTGAATGAACAAGTTAGAGCAAGAAAATGTTTTAGTTCAGAAAAACGTTTTAGATACTTAAAATTATTGAAATTGAACAAAAATGATCTCAAGTTAGGATAGAAAACAGGTCAAAAGGATTCTCTACAATTTCTCCCATAATTTGTAAACATACATGTTGAAGATAACTATTAGGTATTGCGAAATACACAACATTTGGTACATGTATACAATATTGATTTAACTAGTAGACTCCAACGTAGTTTGATTATTTAAATATATTAACCCATTGCTTCAACATAATTGTGCTTCGATTTTCCACATGGTGTGCGTTTCTTGTTGGAATTTCTTCAACAACACAAATTTTATTCGTACATTTCAATGTGTTAATTGATCAAGCTTTTGGCAGCATCCGGTTTTCTTTAAGGGTTTCTATTCCAGTAAACCTTGCTATGAATTTCAAGGGAAGCAAAATATAGAAAAGATCAAAAATAAGGAGGTTCGGAGAAGTAGGTTGAGGCTATGTGAATTTTGAAATGATCATTAGGGTTGGAACCACAATAGTGAATACAACGTATATTATACAATTCAAATCATAATCCCAAAACATCAGTCTTCCATTTGAAGAAATTTTGAAATATAAAATGTTCATGAAGAATATACCATACATCATACAATACAACCAATTCAAGAAATAAAACATAATTTGCAAACTTTTCAGAATATTGGACAACAAAACATTAATAGGGGTTCTATTAATTCTAATGATTATTGAGCTTTAAGAAATTAGAATGAAATGTTGTTTCGAAGGAGTGCAAACTTTTCAAAATGCATCAACAACTCAGGGCATCGTGGATGGGAAATCAGAATAAAATTGCCATGTAACATTAATCTGGTGAGAAATGACCATCAATATATCATTCCTGATATGACTGGATTCCTAATCACTTTTCACCAATCTTTAAATTTCGTATCGCTTTCAAGCTTAATTCTAAAAATGGGGTGTCTTTCTATTATTTTGTGACCCTGATTTTTGCGTTTAAATACGAAGATATAATTTGCAGTTTTGACAAAATTATCGATTCAGAATATCTCATATCACTTTCTTCAATATATATGTCTTAGCACTTCATGTATTGTATTTCATCGATGTGTTTGGTTTTAAGTAGTACAATGAATTAGATTTAAAGTTTTGGAGTACGTACAATAACACATGCGGTTAATCAGCGTAGACACGGCTTATTGATTTTTAATGAGTTTCCCTAAGTAAACTGTTCACTTCTTTGATCTGTACTTTTTAACTTTTGTCCTGTATGTCAGACACTTCAACATGTTCAATGCATTCGATGACTCGCATACCGATAGTCTGGTAAAACAAATGTTTGAAGATTGCCAAGATAATCTAGAACAATCTAGAACTGAACTAATGGCGAGAAATATGCAACAACTTCTGTATATTTTGTGTCTCTTTAACAATTTCTAGTCTATATCACTAGCACCTAGACTCGTCAAACCTAATTTGGCGAGTCAAATCGAGCAATATATGTGAAGAGGCAGGGCAGCTCTCAAGTTAATCTCTCTTTGAAAGATTTATGCGGCGTTACTAAAAGGTTGTTTGTCAGATGAATATATACATAGTTGATACAAACATAGTAACTGAATTATTTTTTACGATACTATGTTCTTTTATTTTTGATTTGAAATAAAAACAAGGCTATATGTTTAAGCAGGGAGTTGAAATTAGCTCTTACGATGACAAATGATGTATTTGTAAAGTTTTTTTCAAAGCGTACTAGGAGGCTACTCGAAGGTAATATACGTAGTTAATCTCCATCTAGTCTACACATTTTTAGAATGTCCTTGTTTAAGACGTACGGGAGTACAATTCCTTTTTAGTTTAATTAGTCGCAAAGGATTATAGATACATACATGTATCATATCGTTTTTTTAAGTAGTTCTTTTGGGATCTTTAAATGTTTTGGCTCAATCACTCTGTAAATGCATTACACATAGGCTCATTGCATCAAGGCATTAGTTACTTTATTTCCACTTAGGGCTACTCATGCAGTTATCATGTAATGATTACACGATATTTGTATTTTTGAAATCATCAATGCATCTTTTAATGACATTTTCTCAAGTGGAAGATGTTGTTTAATGAGTCTTTCAAACATAATTACATTGATTATATGAATAATGTCGACACATTTAAATACCTATTTAGGTAAATACACATATGTTTTATATTATTTGGCATATAACGTTATATATTTTTTTTAATAATATGGGCTATTTCCCCCTTTACTGTGCACTACAACTTTCAGTTCACGCCTATTTTCAAAACTGGAGGAAGCTTAAAGTTTTAATCAATAGATATCTGGAAAAAGTTGACTTAGCACTTGATATTGATATTCAATGACAAAATAATACAAGTGAAACACAATTTTACGAATTATTTAATTTACAAATGAAACTAATTTTACGGATTGCTAAATCTACACTAACGCCTTATTAGACCTGAAACATTTGATCCAGAGCACCAACGTAATTTAATTTATTGCTTCAAGCAGTAGTTGCTTTTATTTTAAAGAAGGTCGAAATAATAAGTGAAAGCAAGTAGTGTCGTGATTAAAATGCATTACAGATTACATGGTCTTATATCACATAAGATGAGCACGCTTTTCTTTTTAGGAAGAAAATAAACATGTGATGACAAAGTGTCCTACATATTAGAATTGGAATGAGATCAAAGTCTAGCGGATGACTGGAATTCGCATTAATTTAATTAATGAATGTGGCGTGGAATGTTCCGTACACTTATTGATTAGAAGTATAAAAAAAGTTTCAAAATAATTTTCTAATCAGAAGATTTAAATAGATGACGTTACTTACTATCTTGCGTGAAGGCGAATAAATGTTACTTTAGATGGTTAGCTTTTGACAAATTTCAACGTTTACGTATTTTAAGTACAAATTTGGTTTAAAATATAATACACACAATAGACAAATTCATTAACAAAACAAACAGACTGTATAGCAGTATAGTATAGTATCATCTACAAACGTTCATTTAGCGTTTGCAGTTTCCCAGTACCTGGATAAAAAGGTGGAATGATGACACTTGAAACGACGGTTCAAGAGACTATGAAGGCTTTTTTAATTAAAAGGAATTATTAAAACATTTGAAAGTGTGAACAAATCAGAGTTTCCAATTTGTTCCTTGCCGTTTTAGAAAAAATCAACAACTTTTGTCTCTACCGTAGCGTGATTATACATTTCACCCATGGAAAAAAAGTTGTGTGTATAAGCCAAATAAAGCTTGCTAATAATTTAACCAAACTTTCCAATAATTTTACCAAAATTTCCAATAGTTTTACCAAATTTACCTTTAAATTTTTGGTTAATACTTAACAACAAATTTGACCTCCCAACCAAGGAGTAAGCATGCCTGGGAAGGTGAATCTCAGCAGGAGCAGCTTTCTCCCTCTCACATCTTTCTACACTTCTCGATATAGCCTTTTTTGGATAATTACCGTTTGCCCTCTGGCACAGAAACTTGAAAAACGCCACTGAGGAGAGAACTTAAACATTATAGCGAATAAACCAACCGTAATGTTGCCTTCTTAAAAATGTGTTGAAACATCGAAAATACATCCAGGAGAATATTACAAGAAAAGGTCAATAATTCTCAGCTATACAGTGAAGGATAAGCTAAGTGCCAAAAAAAGAAAAACTGGTGCAGTACTTACAAAGAGACTCATTTTAACGATTCCGTCGAATTGTAGTTTAAATCTGCAATACAAATGAAAAAATGAAGAAGGATAAGGTAATAAATCTAAGTTGCTTTCTTGATCATGTCGATCATTGATTTATAGTAAATTGTCCCAAAGATTGCAAACGGCGTTCTCAATAACATGCTTACTTATCAAATTTGTAATAATTTGGAAACTTCCATTTTGATTTCGAAACCCACAGTACAAATTAAGCTTCAAATAGTATTGTTCCACTATATCCAATCCTCTACTTTTCGTGTTACATATTATATTTCTTGAAATGTTTACCTTATAAGGGAAGCTTATTGAATAGTAACATGCTGGAGAACGCTAGAAATGGCAAAACCTTTTTGTTTTGAATTTACAATAACAAAATTCTGATGTATCAAAAGTTTCGAGAAAAAAATCAATATTTTTGCCACCAAGAGGTTTTGTGCTTTTGGTGCTTCATAGACCGTCAACATTAATCAGGTTGTTTACAAAGAAGAATGCAAGATGTACTCCATGCTTGGTAATATTAATCCATAATGACAATACTTCTGATAAAATTAAATCTAAAAAGTAAGCACACCTGCTGTTCAATAGCACTTGTAAATGAACCAGGGAAAGGATTTTAAACCCGTAAAATTTCCAATTTGCAGCAATGTCATTGAAGTATAGGCAGGTGGATAATTCGAAACTAGACTTTAACCAATTTGACCTTACTTGAAAGGGAAACTGTATCGGTACAACATAAAAATGTTCTTACTGCAAATTACAATTTCACAGCCTGTGTGAATAATCATATTTTCATACAACTGTATGAATGGACTGTACAATCTAGTTTACAAAGACGATATGTACTGTATGATTGTAACAAATGCAATCATGAGTTCATGCTTAGTTAGGTTTATTATAATTAGTTCATTATGAATAGTACATTAGAAAACCATCCGATGGTGTAAATTATTTAGCAATATGTGATTTTTTGTGCCTGCTGATATGTACAGGTAAATATGTAATATTCTTTGTAGAAGTATGAAAAATTAATTAAAAGTTTTCGAATACGTGATTATACTCAAGTACAGTTATTACAGTATATAGACCTAAACACTGTAAACAGTTTTTGACTCGTATACGTTCGTGTAAAAACGTAATAACCGATGGAAAGAGTTTCATATATAAATTTCTTCCAATGATTTCATGAAAGCCTTACCCCCACTCATATTGTCTACGTCTCTGGTTATTACGGTAAAATTGCCATAACATTATTTTGAACAACTTAATCAGTAATTTTTGCGGAAAAGTTTATGGTTTTATGGATTTTGTATGTCTTTCTTCAATACAAATAAGAAGCATGCCAAAAAATTAACCCATACAGTATAATATTTTTAAGTTCAATTGTTTTACAGTAGTTGAAAATGTACACTATATATGTACATACAAAACATGCAAAATGCATTGACTTCATCTAATAGACAATGTATAGCTTCTAAATAAAATCAAACCGCTATGCGGATTTATGGGAGACGGGGGAAATGACAACAAACATAGAGACCGCTCAGTACAGACTCAATATAGATTTTTAAGGGCAATGGTTTACGATAGTATTCAACAGTTGAATCACCTGTCTCTATTATTAATGTGAGGTATTTTCTGGTGAAAACAGATGTACTGGAATATAGCTATGTACACAGGAACAGTACTCTTTGTAAGTAGTACTAGGTCTGGTAGGTGTGCGACATTTATGATTCGGGCCACTTTTAGATGTAAATAACGTTTTCCAAACATGGAACAATTGTAACAACCACTTTTGCTTTAGAAAAGATAACAATCATGCGCAATGGACTGTAACTTTTACATATCAGGGATCATATGAAAAAATAACGCACGCAGTTATAGCTATTCGTGATCGGACAAGATTTTGATTCTAGGATTGTTAAAATAATTTCCCTTTTATATGCAAGTCAACTACAGACAAAACCAATTAACATTAACATATTTTGCAAATCGTGAAACTAATCCTAATTATTTCCCAGGAAAAAATACATAACTATAGAGCCGACATTAATATGAACGACCTGGACATCAATCTAAAAGCTCCCTGTTTCAACTAATGTATTATAATTGCGTATTAATGTTCTATGAATAGTTTATAGAAAGCAACTGACAAAAATAATTCTACAATGCTTCTTATCATTTCTCTGAAGGTGATTACGGTATGATTTAACAGGCTTGGAAACATTTCAAATGTAATTTTTAAATGTATTCTCTTAAATTAATTTTGTATCAAGTCTAATAACAGTGTATATCTTACTACATCTTTTGACCAAAATGTACAATGTATCGACGGAAAGATATAGAATTAAGGTTGTAGAATAAGTATGACCGAATATTTTTCCCCGATAAGAAAACATAACATAAAAACTGTTTTCAAATCGTTCCAAACATTTCAGAATATCCTCGATGAAAGAAGAAAGCACCTACCTTTAAATGATTCTTAAATATCCTCATTCGTTACTCAATCCTCTTGTACATTATCTCAGTTATAAAGTAACAATTACTTCCTTCGGCAGTTTTGTACAATATGATGTATATATACATATAATACAATATTACGCTTAAGTAAAGAGTAAAGGTTTCTTGATAAAATATGATATTAACATTTTAATCATTTCCAAATAGAAAATGCCATTGAAAATGCCAAATAAACAATGCAAATGACGTTGTTTGCATTTCTGAAAAAGTGTTCCTTCATTACAAGAAATACTGTTTGTAAAACCTTATGATGCGTTCAAAATGATAATCGTTCACACTTCCAACTTCCTTTACGGATGAGTTAGAGAATTTCCAATAAAAAACGGCTTCGTTGAACACAGTCGTTGTATCCATTCAATCGCCTTCCAATACGGATTGATTCGTTTTTTTCTTTGAAATGACGATGCATGATATGCAACCTATGGTAATAAACTATGAAAAATATAGTCCGTGTCGTAATAAAATCCTGGTTTCTGCAAGGTCTAGGGTGTTTATAGTATACAATCACATTCAAAAAACGTGTGTAATCGGCCTTCAGGTTGATATTAATAGCCTCAAACCTGAACCGCGCTGTTTTATTACTTAACCACATATAGATTATGACTAAGTATACAATAGTCGTTTTGTTCGTCGGTCAGTAGCGTTTGATTCAATGGAATTTTATTGGTCGAACAGCAAGAACCCCCTCCATTTTTGACCAATGGCTGTTTCGACTACTTATTCTATACGATTGAGTTAATATTATTTGCAGAGATAATGAAAGAGAATATACCACTCAATGATGACACATTAATTGGCAGTTGCTGGTGTATTTTGTGACCAAATTGCTTGAATCCACATTTAGAACGAACTGAATATTTTTAATATTCATAAGCTGCACTTTACGTAATAGTGTTGAACTTGAACATCTTTAAAAAACAATGGCGTCACACAAACATGCTGACGTTCCATTAGTCCTTACTAGTGTATTAGAGCTACCTTTTCATTCAACTTTCCGCCCAGTCACCTTCTAATACACTTACGTGTCTTCTATTTATTGTCCTTTTAGAGAAAAAAACAGCAAACCTTTATGAATTGAGTCTTGACGTTTCCAAAAAAAGTTGCTAACGCGACCATGATCTTTTTCTTTCATAGATGAAATGAATGTGATATAAATCAGATGGCTTCAGCACTAAACTACTCGTAATTTGCAGTTTCGTTCAAATAGTGGGGGAAACTACTCTGCTGTCACCGGAAACGGCGATGAATTAATCTAATGTTACGATTGTCGCATTTGCATGTAGTTTGCAAATAGTTGCTATATGTTTCAGCCATTGCATCGTTTATATTCAGTTGTGCTTTCTGTTGACAACTTACCATTGATTTATATGTAATAGCTTCGCTGGTCATACTGAAAATTGTAATCATTATGAAAAAACATCCGCAAGGAAATTGAAAGGTTTTCCCTTTGTATTGGCACAAATTTATGTAAAAACATAAAGCCTTAAAACAGTAAAAGTTAAAAATATGTGAAGTGATTCATTTTAAACCAGTTCTAATCACACTTTTTGTTATTTTCTGTGGAAGCTCTTTGGTTATATCATGTTTTTGTCCAACTAAGATCAAGTTGTTGATATCTGTCCATAGATAACTAAAGATGTAAATACAATTTACCTTAATATTTGTATTGAATGTTTTGAAAACAAAACCGAACCTAATTTTATGTTATTCAGTTTACCTATGTCAGACTTATTGCGAAATAATTAGAATACGTTAACGTCCAGCAACTGTCCAACAATAATGCATCTCCGAAAGGGTTCCAAAATAGTTTACACATCCAAAAAAAAAAAAAAAAAAAAAAAAAAGGAATGGTAAAAACTTTTTAATATAATACAAATCAAGAAAACAATTGTTTTTTAAGAAAATGGGGATTGAATATCTAGATTCGTTTTTTGGTGTAAAGATTTCTACATTTAAAGTTTTACCAATAATTTTATCGGTAGATTTTAGATACTTGTTACCCCGCAATTGGTATGATTGTTGATCTTTATAAATATGTTTCAGTTATATAACAAAGATTGGTTCCATGCTCGGTGGTTCTAGAATCCCTACAAAGAAGGAATGTTTGTATTGGTGATCAATAACATTAAAGGGTGATCTCATCTGAAAATAAATCTTAGTGACGTCATACATTGCAGGAGCAGTCCTTACTGAAGTCATCAATTTGTTGCCAGATAGGTTCTACTACCCGTAAAAAAAAAATCGGAATCAAAATACAAACTACCATAAATATATTGAATATTTACGTTAATATATTGAATCAATGCTCTGTTAAGCATTTAAAATGGGGTAACTAAACTAACGTTGATGAATTACTTTATTTAAAAAGTTTTAATATAAATATTCTAGTAGTTTTTGTTTAGTTCCTGTATTTGTTGTTGATGAGTAGGCCATCAATGTCGCTCCTTTAAAGTTTCCTCCGGACTGATTGATAAGATTTTAACAATAAGTGCTTTAAAACATACTGATACTGAAATCAAACGAAGCACAGGTAAACTTGAAAACCATTAATGATATTTCCATCAAGGTAAAAAAACAGTTCAAGTACATGAACACACTCCAGTGAGTTCTCTTGAGATCTTGAGAAAAGTCTCAGAACAAAATTTGCAAGAGCAAACTGTGAATAAGTTTGATTGTTTTTCTAGAGAAAGGACTGATCGATAAGATTTTAACAATAAGCGCTTCCAAATACACTGATACTGAATGAAATCAAACGAAGCACGGGTGAACTTGAAAACCATTAATAATATTTTCATCAAGGTAAGAAACAGTTCAAGTACATGAACACACCCCAGTGAGTTCTCTTGAGATCTTGGGAAAAGTTTCAGAATAAAATTTGCAAGAGCAAACTGAATAAGTTTGATTGCTTTTTTAGTGAAAGGAAAGGAACCATCCAATTTCCCAGATATATGTGGTGTTGACCGAAGCAATAAAAAGGTGTCTGCATAAGTGTCACTTCCCTGGTATATCATCCACATTTATCACGAGTAGAAAGAAAAATCTGATGCGAAAATAAAAACCAAAATATTTAAAACTTCGCAATGAAGTGAGTTAATTCTTATATTACGGCCTTTAGCTAATGCCTAGCTGATCATTAAAGAACTTTATCGACTAAAACATGCAAATTTAATTAGACTCTTTCAAATCTATAAATATATAATAATACAAAATCCGCCAAACAATACAAAATTGAGACTTACAGTATTTTCAAAAAAAGGAACGATAAAGCTTGCCGACTATCTAGTCAGAATTTTTTGGTTATCGGTTTCACTCCGAAAATCTGTTTCAATTAAAAAAGATCCCGGATACCGATGCCGTTGAGTAGGTTGAAGAAGGCTCTAATGAACATTGCGTTTTAATTCAATCTAGCCTTTCTTAGAAAACAACATCTGTTTTGTTGTTGAATAAAGATAAAGTTTATACTTTTTGTTCATTTAAAACAGAAAAAATAATAAAAGGTAATTGTACACGATTTAGATGTTCCAATAACAAACTGAAAAGGAAGATGATTTTGTGATTTGATGTTTTTTTACATTGTAATTATATGAAAATTGTGTATTGCTCCTCTAGTTTTATATTTCCATCTGCACTTGGTAATCAGCAGTGACCCTTATCTGTTAGGTGTACGAAGAAAAATATAAAGAGAAAAAAGGAGATCAAATCCTGGTTTTATCATACTAATACCAAAACCTAATGACGCGGTATTTTCTGGAATCAAAGTTCAAAAACACTGTTAATTGAATGATGGAATCTGGAATCAAATTTCACACCATTCCACTTCCGTTCATGCCGTTAGAGTAATCGTGCATAAGAGTGAACAGATTCATACACAAATCTGAGTTTTCTACTTGATTTATTATTGGTTTGAAATACTGCTTTTTCAATATCACTTCAAGTTTACTATCCCTTAGAATAAAAATAAAGAGTAGGTTTGCTGGCGTTGAAAAATTATGATAAAGTTAGTCACGCATGACTCGTCGTGATCCATCGCTAACAAGCGAAAGATACGATGGATTTTTTTTTTTTTTTTTTTTTTTAACGATGAACAGTATGTTCTATTACAGTATTAGGCTTGAGTGTGATGTCACGAAGGTTTTGTCGTTTAGCTGGCATTGTATCTTAAAAAAGTAAAGTACGTGGGCAGGAATATAAAATAAAATTGAGAGTTTTTGACTTGTTGAAATATTTATACATTCACCGACAAGCCAAACAATAACCGCCAAAGAAGTGACGTTACTTTTATGTGGCAGAATTATCGTCTGGGGTCAAGCAATTTCCTTCAGACGAGATAGCCTTTCTAAGTGCTGTGCATTTGACAATTCGCATTCGCTCGAGAAAGAAGCGATTCCGGTTGTGAAACTGTGTCTACTATTATGTTGTCGCTCAGTGAGCCTGCCACTTTCGTTGCACTTTGTAGTAGTTAATATGCTCTTTTGCTTACTTAAGATGTCACTAAACATGAGGCCAGTTAGTACTTGATGTAGTTTAGTCGTTGTATTATAGTATATAAATAGATACGTAGCTGTAGCCTTTATCATAAAAAAAAATCATCAGGAGATGAATTAAAAAAACAGTCCCTTTCCGAATGTTTTATATTACACTTGCGTCACATATACAAGTTTTAAACAATAAATGTAATTTCTTACGCAAAACGTGCATTTTCTCCCCGTATCTACTTGAATCTAAATCGATATTGCTGTTGTTAAGACATAAAGACTGTTTTAACAGCAATGTCAGGATTCATTAGGTCTAAATGCTTTTTGGATTTTTTATGCTTACCTGCTAATTTCCCATTTATATGATATATAAATGGGAAATTAACTAACCTCAGGAGCATCACATTATTCCACAAATTTCCCAAAAAACATTTCATCTTCAGATGTGGAACTGTCATTAGATATGCTGGTAAGATAGATCTTATTTCTCATATGAATCACGCACACTCAGAATGACACTAGGTACATAGGTAACAATCAATCCCGTCAAAATATAAAAAACAGAAATATTATTTTGAATAAGCTATCAATCTTAAAGCCAAAAATAAAATAGATAACAAATGAGACTTAAATTGTCTGAGAATCTTTTCTGGGATGTCACCTTTGGCTTCTCCAACACATAATAGGTTAAGGAACTGCTAGTTATATCCTGCTCGTAAAGTTCTTCTTTATCTGTTTATTGTATGTAACACTGATGAATCTAAAATATCATAACTTAATGTGGTTACCATGGCAGCTTCATTCATGTGTTTATTTCTAATAAAAAAGCGTGAACACAGTATTAAATATCAATATAATTGGTAGTCTTCTGACGATGAAGCACGGAACTTTTTTATTCTTGTTTCCTAAAAACGTATATTACATATTTAATAAAGAAGTTCAAAATATTCGGGCAATTTTGATTTAGATTTATTTTCAACCTGTTGAGATTGCATAGCTTCTTTTGTTCCTCCTACCGTCATCAATTCGATTTTCTTATTGCAATAGGTGTATGTATTTCTATTTAAAACATACATTTCTCATTTAATTAGATTGTAGGGTACATGAACAGCTGTATATATATATGTATATATATATATATATATATATATATATATATATATATATATATATATATATATATATATATATATATATATATATATATATATATATATATATATATATATATATATATATATATATATATATATATATATATATATATATATATATATATATATATATATATATATATATATATATATATATATATATATATATATATATATATATATATATATATATATATATATATATATATATATATATATATATATATATATATATATATATATATATATATATATATATATATATATATATATATATATATATATATATATATATATATATATATATATATATATATATATATATATATATATATATATATATATATATATATATATATATATATATATATATATATATATATATATATATATATATATATATATATATATATATGTATATATATATATATATATATATATATATATATATATATATATATATATATATATATATATATATATATATATATATATATATATATATATATATATATATATATATACATATATTTAAAACATACATTTCTCATTTAATTAGATTGTAGGGTACATGAACAGCTATGTATATGTATATTTATATATATATATATATATATATATATATATATATATATATATATATATATATATATATATATATATATATATATATATATATATATATATATTTAAAAGATATATATATATATATATATATATATATATATATATATATATATATATATATATATATACATATACATATATATATATATATATATATATATTATATATGTATTTATATATATATATATATATATATATATATATATATATATATACATATATATATATATATATATAACATATATATATATATATATAAATATATATATATATATATACATATAAATATATATATATATATATATATATATATATGTATATATATATATATATATATATATATATATATATATATATATATATATATATATATATATATATATATATATATACATATATATATATATATATATATATATATATATATATATATATATATATATATATACATATACATATATATATATATATATATATAAATATATATATATATATATATTTATATATATATATATATATATATATATATATATATATATATATATATATATATATATATATATATATATATATATATACATATATATATATATATATATATATATATATATATATATATATATATATATATATATATATATATATATATATACATATATATATATATATATATATATATATAAATATATATATATATATATATATATTTATATATATATATATATATATATATATATATATATATATACATATATATATACATATACATATATATATATATATATATATATATATATATATATATATATATATATATATATATATATATATATATATATATATATATATATATATATATATATATATATATATATATATATATATATATATATATATATATATATATATATATATATATATATATATATATATATATATATATATATATATATATATATATATATATATATATATATATATATATATATGATATATATATATATATATTGATATATATTGATATATATTGATATATATTTATATATATATATACATATATTGATTTTAAATATCATCAAGTTACAATAAAAATAAAGAATGATATTGCCAGAAGGTAAATATTCACCATCGCCCTCATTAAATAGAAACTCACTCTGTTATTTTCTTTAAAAGAGACGTTGAAAAGGAATTTGTTATCAACAAAGGTATAATGTTCCTAAATTAATATCTTACATCTAACATTTAGTGATTAAACGTTACAAATTGTCAAAACAAATAAATGAGGTTTGGTCGCCATTTGGTATTATTTTAGCTTCTGGCAGAGTATGTGTAGATAGGTTCAGAAAACATCAAAGGATATCTTTCTTGTCTGTAAGTAGGTCTACATGATTGAGATTTAATATGTAATTTTAAACATGTTTAAATGTGCAAAATCAAGGTGGATATATGAAATAGGATCAGCAATACATAAATAGCAGTAAGATATGCTTAAGTAAACAATTTTCAAGAATAACACGTTTTCATTGTAAACATTTTTCTGATAATTCAGTAAACTTTAATAATCTGTACGAGACTAGATCTTAAAAAAATTTGTCCTAATATTGTAAGTGTTCAGGTTCTTATCAAAGGACTAGTAACATGTAAAGAAGAGTCTGATTAGATTGTTTGAAGCATAATACAAATGCAATACAGATTAAATGAACTATTGATCACTATAAACTTTTTGATAGAGTTTAATTAATTAAGACAACTCCCATTTCGAAATATTTGAAAAATGGAGGGCGCATTGTTTTGTTAAATTCGCATACATGTTTTGTACCCATTCTAGTTTTTATAACTGTTGATATGAATGTTTAAATCAACAGCAATTATTTCTAAAAAATACTGAGGTAAATTTGCAACGACTCGAGTACTAAAAATGAGACGTTTTTTATTTCCCATGACTTAACAAATAGAATACCTCTGACTCCTCGACCGAGAACTCTATTAAGTATTATATTCATACAGTAATCGTTATGTTATTAGTAAAGAGCTATGTTTGCTAGTGTATTCCAATTGTAGTTCATTCCTCTGACAAAGAAGAATGGGAAAATACAGGTGACACTGACAATTGAAAAAAAATGAATATAACATTTTGCTGGTAACGATGTTGTAAGCTTGATCAATGGTTTAATGAGACATTTATATAATTGAATACGTATCTTCTACTGTCTTCGAAGTACGAAATATTATGTTATATATGACATGTTTCTTTAAGCAATTCTATGTTAAATGAAAGTATCTGTATCTATAGAATATTATCTTCACCAAAGCTATCTTATAAACTGATTGTTAAAATGTCCAAAATTTTCTTTGTCAAACACTATTTAAAAAGGAAAGATATAACGTAATCGGAATTTTTTTAAATGATGAAATATGCACATTGTGTGCATTAAGCATGACTGATTATAAAACAAGTTGTAGCTACATACAACAAAAAATGTGAATGTAGTTTTTACCATGTGACATTCATTATACAAGAGTTCTTTGTAGAACAAACAGTCTACAAAAATACTACCAACTTTAATATCACATCATGATGTTTCGATGAGAAAAATAAAGTGGTGGTATTTTGAATTGCAAAAAGGTATGCTTATCACACTCACCGACTCGTATCGTAATTTCTTTTTGTTCAATTAAAAAGTTGCAAAATTCTTAGAATATTTAGAAATTGATTTAAACAATTATGTTTATGTATGTTGTTTCTTTTATTAAATTTAAACAGTCCAATAGCTTTTCGTCCCGTATCCAAATTCAACTTGTTTGCATGAAACAATCGTTGTGGTATTTGGGTAATGTTCTTATTTTTAAGTTGTTTCACACTAGCAGCATGTATACTAATGTTTTTAAAGTGAATACAGAGGTCAGGACAAAATTGTATGTATAGCTATCCGTTGATGTGATTTTTTTTTAAATATTGCATAAGTGCTACATGTTACGTGTTTGTCAATGAGAAGTTTTCGTAGCATTATTACCACATGGGCATATTTACCCCCTCTCCTAAATACTATGAACAATCATATTGGTACAGTTTCCTCTTTTTACGATTATGACTAGTTATGCTAAATTATATTATTGCCTGACCAATGGAGCGATTGCAGTTAGTCTTCTTACGAAAATTTGCAAGTCGTGTTTTGGCAATAAATGTCCTATTCAGAAAATAAAGTGTTTCTAAGCACATTCTTTTAACAATGAAACTACGTCCGAATAAGTTCGTGAAAAAGTTTAAAGTAAAATATAAATAATAACGTTTTAAACCCAGGGCTAAACACGACCCCACCCGTGCAATTAATTTCCCCACATATTAAAAACGTTCCTCGTGAAAATTAGGCCCCTGATAAATCTGCACAAAGCAAAGTTGGCACCGGATATTGGACACATTGCTGTTCAATGTCATTGTGATTTACGTCTGTTTTCCCTGGCATATGCCTAAAAATGAAATACAAATACAAATGTGTATCAATAAGCCCAAAACTGCATCAATGAACCCAAAATGCATATCAATGAACCCAAAAATAAATTTGAAGATTAAAAATGATTTCCTATCTTGCTTTAGCAATTCATAACAATTGTATTTATAATCTGAAAGAAATATAGCGCAAATACAACGCATCCATCTTAAATTTTGTTTTGAGAAAACATTTATGCTGATCATTATGAATATCTTTCACTTCATCCTGGGAATGTACAAGATTAATTATCGTTTTTATGAATTGATACATGACTTGCAAAAAGCAACGCATAATTACAGAAGAATCATAACATGTATCTAATTACTTCAATAGTTCCTGAATTGGTGTTTGAGTTGAATCAAGAAATAAAATATTTTCATGGACTTTAAGTGCAACTAAATTATTCATTACAGCATATAGAAAATATAGTTCAAGAAGGAGTACAAATGTTAGAATGAGTTTTTTTTTCAAAGCTTGAAATTTACAAGTTTAAAAATATTTTAAGAAATTGTTAATTTGAATAAAGCAAGGCATACTATTTTCAATCTACAAACGGAAATATTTAAGACCATCATGAAATTTTGAAGTACGAAGAGTGGATATGTGGATATTAGGACAAACAGGAACATTGGATAATCCAAACTGACAATCTTCATTAAAAAACACAAGCTAAGGCTTCTTTCGAGCGTGTTAAAACCGTAGGCACTCCTCCTCATGTGTGTCGGTAATGAATGTCAAATATAATATGTTTTAGTTGTTTATGATCATACTTTGATAAGTATTTCGGTTTCTATGATAGCTTGTTTTTTCTTTTATTGTGTTTCCTTTTAATATAGATCTAAATATCATTAGAAAAGTTGTAACAAGAAAATGTGTAAAACTGAGACTAAGCTTGTTTTAAACTTTTAATCGGTTTAAATCATTAAGTTCATACGTGATACCTGCCATTAAGATTACGAAATTTTACAGGTGATTTTTAATTGTTTATTTCCTTTGACAACTTCAAAACATGACTTCATGGCAATTTCCAATCACCGAGCTTCAAGCAAAACCCATGAGCTCTTGAGTAATCATTATGTTAGTCATCAGAGACTCTTAAGTTACATTATTATTGTACTCTAGCAAGTACCTAACAACTAATGGTGATAGTAATCATTACTTAGGATTAATACATACTTAGCTAATTGTCAGAATGCTGAAGGTGAAGACAAAGTACTAAAGAGGCTGTCAACGAACGTTTCATTACCCCTAGTGAAAAATATATGTTCAGTATAAGTGCAAATTTGTCTTTATGTCTACAAATCCTTTATTCATCAGTCACCATCATATATTTCTGACAGTCAACTACTTTATGTTCCATCGCGTTCTCTTCGTTCCTCCTCAGAAAACTTCCTGGCTAAGCATCGCATCAACAGTAAAGCTGGTTCATGTGCATGTTCTGCTGCCGCTCCCTATGTATGGAACTCGAATCCAATGCCTTCAAATATTCGCCATGCAAGTTCACTTGGGCAATTTAAGAAACTGCTCAAGACACATTTATATGATAAAAGTGTGGCTTTTTTTAAAGATAATTATTATGTTGATCTGGACTATGTTGCAACATTCTGGGCGCTTTGTAACTCCTGGGAAAAAGGCGCTTTATATAAAATGTCATCATGTATGTATGTATGAAACGGCAGCAGTGATGTTAAATCTAAAAATTCCTCTTTTTCTTCTATTTTCACAATTTCACTTTTATATACATTTCCTTTGTGATTAATTATTCAATTTAAGTTACGGTGGGCTTCTTGTAAAAGCTCTGGCTTCTTATCCCTTCCACCATTTTCTCATAAATTATTATGTCTTTGCATTATAAATATTGTAATATATGCATGAAAATGGAAAATAAATAAATAAAATAAAATAAAATCAATTCACGACACTGATTGGAAGATATTTTGCATAACCTTTGCTGCAAAACCGTTTCCAAAATTAACACTAATACTTTTCAACTTTGGAGATCATATATTTTACAGAGGGGATTTTTAACTTTGTTGTGTAAATTTTGCTCCAAAAAAACCATGTTTTGAAAAAGCATTGCTCAAATAATGCTTCCATCATAACCAAAACCCTGCAAAGCAAAACAGATATGGCAAGAGTTTAATGCAGAAATCTAGTCACATGTTCTGGTCTGCCGGTCAAGAGCAGAGAATAAAGCGAAATTAAAATCAAATTACGTTAAGTAGGGAATTTCTCACAAGAAAATTTATTAATTGGTCTGTAAGTATATGTGTTATTGTTTCCATAAATCAAAAACTTTGCATTGTAGTTTATATTTATGACAATAACTGGCCTTTATAAGAAATCTTTTTTCTGACAAATGTATAAGCTCATGTTGTGGTGGTATTTGTAGATGTTGCTTGCACTGTTTAATGTGCTAAATATCTTTCACTCAGATTATTCAACATGAGTAAATTAACTGACGAAATGAATTAAGCCAGCACACGTAAAGACGTGCTCATGATTATTCATAGTATCCCATTGATAACACACAAAAGAGAAAAACAACGCATGTGTTACAGTCAATAATGGACAACTTTCCTATGGCATAAGAAGCAGGCACTCTTTGTGTAGTTGAAATATTTACCTTAGATTATTCATGACCTGGGCAATTGCGCCTTGCAATGATACCTCTAAAATTATACGTAAATTTTCTTAATCTTATTTTTAACGAAAATTGCGTCGCTGCGTCGGTATTTCCAATGAAATGGATCCAGACACGTTGTAATAAATCAAATGTTAACACGCCTGCAACTTTTTGAATAAATCCGCCGAAGTGACGTACAAAGAAAAAATACATGAAAGAATGTACTTCTAATGTCAGTTTGACATTAAAGATCGAAAGAGCGTTTGAAATTAACCTTACATATTGTATGGTATGTATCAAAAGGAATAAAGGCCCACTCTCGCACCAAAATACAGTAATTACAGAGGTAAATGGCGCAAAATTATAGCCTGACACTGAAATTTAGTGTTAAAATGAACTGTTGAACTTGGAATATGCTCATGCCTCGCAGAAAAATAAATAGGGAGCTAATTGTTAGAACATTTTTTAAAACTTCTTGTGCACGAATTCGTTGACCTCTTTGGAGAAAAGGACCAGTGTCATTTAGCAGGCAATTTCCTCACCACGTTTAAGCTGTTTGGTATGAGTTTTTATATGTAACCGATTTGTATACTTCATGATAGCACTTTTCATTACATTGTTAGAATGAATTAAATTATTGCGTTAAGAGATTATACCACTGTAAGATCTACCTGGGTCGACAAATGGTGAGATCTGGACTGTATAGACTAACTGCGCTTAAATATTTCTTGAGGTGTTCGGACATCCCTTTCAAATTACTGGCAGCCTCAAGTGCCAATCAAACGTGTCACGAAGTTTTTATTTTCTTTGCCAAGTTCCTCGTTACGTTTTAGTGCATCTTCTTTAATTAGAGTCAACTACTAATGATTTATTTTTTCTGATTTTTGATTCTTTATGAAGATAATTTATCAAATTAATAAAAAATTGTAGTCTATTGGCCTGTGAGATTAATTTACCTTAATATGTAATAACATTACCATCTGTTTATTAACGCAATACAAAGTAATATATTCCTTTATCCTTGTCAGATGACATATATGTCATAATATGCGATGATACGTGTATCTAAATCAGTATAAAATGGTATAAACTACTTCAACATCTTACTCCATTAAGGAAACATTACATTGTAGAAACGACCCATGCGGAAAGTCTACTGTAGAAGTTTGCCCTCGTCCTCACTTGTTTAACAATTGCTAATATATGTATATGTTTTTATATATATATATATATATATATATATATATATATATATATATATATATATATATATATATATATATATACATATATATATATATATATATATATATATATATATATAAATAATATATATATATATATAAATATATATATATATATATATATATATATATATATATATATATATATATATATATATATATATATATATATATATATATATATATATATATATATATATATATGTATATATATATATATATATATATATATATATATATATATATATATATATATATATATATATATATATTTATATTTATATATATATATATATATATATATATATATATATATATATATATATATATATATATATATATATATATATATATATATATATATATATATATATATATATATATATATATATATATAAATATTTTATTTCAGGTAGTAAATTATAATTACTGAATTACTGGATTATCTTTTACATATTTCTGGCATATACAATAATTTATTATAATTGATAACGACTTTGTTGATATAAGAACAAATAAATATCTACTTTACAAAATAACTTAGATTTTTTCACCATGTTGCTTGTTTTAAGTTTGATTTCAAATAACATGGACTTGCTTGACCACTGAAGTAACCCATTTAAGTTAAGTATTAGATATGGTTATATCATTGTTCGTGAAAAGTATCCAAAAAAAATAGCCATCGAAGTTAGTCAATATAATCTAGCTGTATTTTCTTCATCATTCCCGACAGAAATGCTTACTTTATGTCTACTAAAGCTTTCCAAAATGAAGAGATCCAAATAAGTTTATTTGAAAAGAAATGAGATCCGCAGACGAAGCATGATTATCAACTTTTTTTTCGTATTAGATATAATGTTACGTTACTGTTCTAGTGATTCTTGACACTTGATTTTTGGAATAAATGTATAAATTGTTGTTTTGCAGTCAGTTGCTAATTTGAATCCAGACATTTCTTGAAATGACTTTGAAGGTGATTCATGTCAAACGCTTAGAAAGCATGGTAGAGACAATTTCATAACCAAATAAATTAAATGTAACATTTCATTATTCTTTTCTAGAAAGCTCAACATTCATGCATAATACAATACAAAGTATCTGTATTCCCGACACATTTTATCATAATTTTATCAAATAAGGGGGATTTTCTCTTTTACTAACATAATTAATTGTAACGGTAATTATACTCTAATAACTTTTTTTTCTGATTGACAAAATCAATATCTGGATTCATTCTGAAATCGATTATAAAATTAGATAGGGTTTGAGGGTTTTGCCCACAATTATTTAAGAAACAGACAACATATAAACTACATTTGGGTAGTTCTCCCCCCCCCCCCCCCCTCCTCCCCCCGTCCTTTCTCTACACATACACATACACCCATACTTCTTTCAAGTTCCAATCGGGAACATGCGTTTTGAATCACCCAAAAGGGGACATCGTCCCTGGATGTTATTTTTAGCCTAATGAGATTTAATTGATGCATTAATTACAATTTTACAACCCATTTTTATTAACACTCCTCGTTTTTCTTTTAATGGCCTAAAACAGGAATGGAATCTGTACATACTAACTGGGTACACACATGTGTATGTCCTCCAACCAGGACCACCACATATTCAGATATAAGACACCAATCGGGGACACAGCTGATGTGTTAGAGTTCATTTGCCCAACTTGGGACAGTATGCAATCTGAATCACATAACTAATAGATGCCAATAGAAAACATAGATGCTAAAATATCTTTCTCTGAGAATATACCTAAAGACACATATTTTGAAACACAGCCTGCACAGAACCAACTACATAGGGACAGCACTGAAAATGCATAGTTTTTTAGGTGGCATATTGTCTCAACCTGGAGAGCCCAAATTTGCAAGAAAACTAACCGGGGACGTCCCCGATTGGTAAGTAGTCCCCGATTGGTAGGTCGTCCCCGATTGGAAGGTGTGTTATTATGCAAATGCCCCCGATCAGTAGCGAAGACATACGCACCGCCCCACACACACACACACACACACACACACATATATATATATATATATATATATATATATATATATATATATATATATATATATATATATATATATATATATATATATATATATATATATATATATATATATATATATATATATATATATATATACTTTTATATATATATATATATATATATATATATACCTAGTAAAATGTCGAAAATTGGGATGATTTTATTGTTGAAATATTTTTTGATTTACAAAAATAAAGTTGTGCTCAAAGTGGGTAGTTCCATTAAATAACTTCATGAAATTACAATTTCTGACGAATTTTCTTTTGCTTACATAGTTTATGGTTTAAAAGCTCTGAAAGTTCCGCGTATACCAGTAGCATTATAGCGTCTAGGTAGCTACTCGAAGAACCTTTTTCATTATGCTGCATTGGCACAGACAGCGACAAATATAGATATGCCCATTAAGGTGGACCATGGTCACTTGGTAAAGCTACAAATTTAATTAATCTAATCTAAATTTACCTGTGTAATATTGCATGTATTTTTGATAATATTGAAAGAACGTCTGAACCTGTTAAACCATCATTATCATTTAATAAATGGTAAAAGTGAAGCATAAAATAATGAATTATCTTTGATAAACAACGAGGGTGATCATCAATTTTGTAATTTTGGTTTGCCATACAAATGTCGCAGTTTAGTTTAACACATTTCGCCCGTTAGATTTAACCAATTTTCCGCAGCAAGAAAGACAATGTTTCTTAATGCTGCGTACTAATCTACTAAGAACATCTCCTTTATGAAGGTTTTTGACGTTGAATGTTGACTTTAAGAACAATCCTGAAGCAAACCTCTTATTGTGTCAATATCACCAACCTCATAAGATTAAGAGTCCAGTTTTTAGAGGGATTTGGTACTAAAGCCCGTCAACGGAGAGTCGTAGACTATATTGAAGTAATCAATACTCAACCCTCGGCAGCAAACAATTTGCAAACTTAGTTTTGAAGAGGCATTTTCTGTATTTTAAGAACTAACGACAACTGGCAGTTCTTTGTTTGTAAATTCTATACAAAATGAAATATCAATTATATTGATTTGATATATGATATTTTACATAACATAAGCATTTTCTGAATTGAGCCCTGATCTAGAAAAGAAAACATTCTGTATGCCCTGCAAAAACTAATTATCTTGGAAATGAACTTATTTTCCTTATTGTTGTTTTCGGTTAGTCAATAACGACTAACCGAAAACAACTCTCTATTTAACTATTTCTTGCTAAGTAGTCGAGTCAAGATACTACATCACCCCAAAAAAATTGCAAGAAACGGTTTTATGGCACTTTTCTGTAGTATAAGGTCTGGAGAAGAACATATCAAAAGTCGGCCGAAATTAAAGCATATTGTGGTTACGTGCGGGGTCAAGTAAGGTCAAATTTCAAAATTCCTCTTTTTTCATTAAAATAGGTATCAAATTATTTTTCTTGTTGCAAGGATTACAGAAATGTATAGTTTGCCATAGCTACGACGTTTTTGTAAGGTGATATAGGGCAAAGGTCACCCAGGGGTCAAGTGAGGTCAAATTTTTAACAATGTCTGATTTGCATGATGACCCCTCAAATTGTTCCTCTAATAATGGGCATTACAATAATGCTTACTTTTATCAAGTTCTGTTAATAACTTTTAAGAAAATGGCCTTTGTTTAAATCTAACTACTTATAGAGAAAAATGTATACTAAGTTCAAAATATTTTTTTGCAGGAAATCTATAAGAGAAAATTTGACCAAAATTGCCAATTATAATTGTTGGATGGTATCAACTAATTTAAGAAAGTTTGAATTCAACATTTATACATTTGTGATCTACAGCACATTTTAAATACATTTTTCTCAAAACTAGTTTTATGTGACTTATGCATTTCTTATTTTGAGATTTGAGGTCTTCAACGGTTATATTCAACAATATTTAACCACTCTTAATGTGAAGATTAGCTGTAACATTCATTATTTTTCTACCGGTATAATTCTTTAAAGAATGGAAGTGTCTCATATGATTCAATGACATGGAGAATTACCTCATGACGTAGAGTATGATGTCAAAATTCAGTCTTCAAATTCATCGTCATCTGAAACTGGCTCTTGGGTCATATCTTCACAATAATGTCCACAAGTTGTAGTGCATTCAAGCATATGTTTTGAGGTGCATTTCAAAGTCATACATCCTGTGGAGCAGTTGCATTGAATTATGCTCAGTAGTGCATCTGGGGCAGGACGATTGTTCATCATTTGTGGAACCAGTTTGTCCCCTTGTACCTCCCAGCCCCATTCAGTGGAATTCATGCCATCATTCTTGCCCATCCACTGCATGACTTGCAAATATGTTCTCCGAGAGTGAAGACTTGTGGCGGGGGTTGTTGGGGGTAGTCTCTCAGGTTTCACGAATGTCTTTGCTGGGGCCACTTTTTGGCAAAGGAAACTGTAGCGTAATGACTTTAAAGACTCAGATTGGGTCCCATTAAACAACGACACCATTGCTTTGCAGCCAGCGATTTCTACAGATACTTGATCTGCATTTGGAGCACAAAAGGTCCTTGAACAAGCACGTAACATAGGATTGCCCTTGACGAATTATTGGAAGACAGAATTCTTGCCGACACCAAAGATTCTTGAAGTAGTGTCGCAACCGGAAAACGCATGAGCAAACAGCAAATCTGAGCAGATATCATCACTAAGTAATTGTTTCAAATCTTAATCTTATACGCTTGGTTGTCTTAATGCTATACATTTGGTTTCACTGTGTCTTTGTCAGACCTAAATTAAAGATCCTTGCAGTCGTTTGCTGCATAATAAAGGAGCAAGACCAACAGATTGGTGTCCTCTCCGATGAGATTTGTTGAGTTGAAGGATGACATTGTAATTGCTGCTTTTACTATATCGACATCTGCATCTCCTTCAGCATGGATGATATGACAACCTTTTTGTTGCAAGCAGTCCCCAATCAGGTGGATGAGGGCCTGTTTGTTCATATCATTTGATAGAAAATCCTTCTTTTCCCCAGAAAATTGTATTGCATCTGATATGTCGACCTTATTTGCAACTTGTGTTTTTCGACGCTGATGCGCGTTGTCCTTTGTGCTTGGTCCTCCAGTGTATCCATCAAAGACAACTGTGGCCTTGCCGTATAGATCGGACGTAAAAGATGAGTATGTATCGGCAATTGAACTGTAGGTACTTCCTTCTTTCCACTTCAATCAATGCAGAAGTGAACCTCCATCAAGGACATGGTGATCAGTCTTTGGATTGGTATGAAGTACAGCAGTACCTGATGAAGTGACATGGTTTCGTATGGCGTCCAAAAGTTGCGCTTTATCTGGCTCCCGTAAAAGATACTTTGCTTCAAACAAAGTTGGCGGGTGTAGTGAAAGTTCACACTTCAGCAACTCTTCTAGGCAGAGTTCTCCAGACTGTGAAACCACTAAGAACCTTTGAAACAATAGAGCTGGATCAATGGTTCGGTCCTCAGTGACCTTGATGGCCCGAGCTGATGCTAGTGTCTTGACTTTAGCCTTTTGTTTGTAGGTGTATAAAAAGACATCATGTCCTTCCATTCAGCCATTTGTTTGACCGTATCCCCGCCTACAACAACAAGGTTTTGAACATTTACATCCTTATCAGCATTTATCCCTGTGATAATGTTTCTCGATGCCTTTTCTTCTGAGAAAGGAGAATGTTGTTCAAGCTTCGATGCAAGTTTTGCCAAGTCCGTCCTGTCCCTCTATCTTCGTGAGGTTGTTGCCTCCTTGTGTTCTTCACTTGTTGTGTACACTGTATTGCTGAAGTCCTGCATGGCATACTGTAGTTGTACGCCGCTGATATGGGAGCTGACATTGTCCAAATGGCTCTTTGGTGTTCAGTAATGCCACTTCCTCTGCTTAATCCACCTGTACTCTTCAGAGATCGCATCAGAGTCTGTTCAATCACCAAATCAGAGCACAGGCCAGCCCAATACTGATGTGTGCGCCTTACGACGTGGAATCCCTTCCAGAATGTTTTGAAGATTTCAGGATTTTCAGTTTCTAACGCTTCTATTTTCTTAAAGTAGAGATACCCAGACTTCAGATAGTTGGCGTGGCCAGCAGCAGCAAATATGGGTAAGCACTTAGATATAGCATAGAGGTGCATCTGCCACAATCCTGTGCGATAAGCTTCGATGAGCTCTCGGGCAACTCCTAACATTTGCTGGTAGTTCAGCCACAATTTGCTCGTTTCTGAATTATTGGAGATTTCACCCTTTTTTGACAATCCTTGCAATACAGTCCAATTTCAGTGACGTGTCCAGGTCAATCTCATCGGTCTCCATTTGTGTGTACATTCTCTCGAGTTCATGAATGTGGTTCTCAAATCCTGGCTCATCTTCAATGACTTTGGCTAGTAACTGTTGTGTAAGACTCAGACTGACAAGGAGATGTCCGCGAAATGAACGTTGTACAGCTTTCCCGCTCATCATATGTACCACTGCATTTTCGCCGTATATCGTCTCCAAGATGTCTTTGAGACCACTTCCATCCATTAATGTTCCTATAGCTCCTAGCAAGTTCATGAATGTGTGGAAGCTCCCTAGTAACAGTACAACATCTCGTATTGAACTATTGTCAGGAACCTCGTGTAGTAATTCGGATGCTTTCCAGAAGAGAGGCTGGTCGAAGGTGACGACTGGTGGCGCATTATACTTAGATGCAAGCTTGCAAATGTACTCAAGAGTAGATAAGATACATGTCTTGTCGCCAGGGTACATATCTATCATTGGAAGAAAGACTACCGACGTCTTTCCAGGATGATCACATTGCTTGTGTAGTGAGTGCATCATTCCTTGCCAATTTGGTACTGGTTGAAGGTAGCGGAAGGACATCTCCCACAGTATGTTAATATTTTGACTCATATCAGGTAGAATTGGCAGTGGTTTAAATATTATACTTCGACGTGTATGCTTTGCAAAACGGTACTCAACGATGGCCACATTTGTTTGCTCAGTGATGCTTAATTCAGATAACTTCCGTCTGGGAATTGTATGAGTGACTTGTTGGCCTGGGGTCATGGCTGCTATCATCCCCATGCCATGAAATGTACCCTTTCTATCTAGGAACACAATGTTGTGGTCAACATTATCTGCTGCAAACAACAGCATCGCATCAGGTATGATGGCACTACCTACGACATCATGATCAACTGAAGAAGCGGCGTTTTCCTTAAACGTTTGTACTTCTGGGTATGAGGAGCAGTAACCCATTGCATAGAGGTTGTCTATCAGAAATCTTGATCGGAAGTGATGATGGATTTGGACAGCGAGTCCAACCTGTAAAGGCGCTAGCCTTTACAGGTTTTATTTTAGATTTAGTTTTGGCATGAAAAAGTTAATGAAATTTACTCCTCAATAGCATGAAATGTAAATATATCTACTTATTTATATGTAATTTCTTCCTTTGGGGAATATTTTCATTTTTTAGACGACGTTAGTACCATAAGCTTAGGTTCAATGGTTACCGTGGTATATATGTTAGGCTACCACGTGTTCAGTTCCGACATGCTGGTGGCAGATGTTTTCCTTCTTGCGCTACTTAAATCGCCAGACTATACGTTTTAATATTAGTATATTAATTTTCTTACAAATTTATAATAATAATCATATTTTATTATATAAGATAGTTTGTAAGTTACCTTGCATTGCAAAAAATAGTCTTCCTTCCGATATCTTGTCTGAGCACACAAGTGGGTTTTGCGAAATCAGGTGGCCTAAAATTGTTAGTAACTGTACACGGATGACCGAAATTGATGTCAAACAATATGGTATTTACGTAGTTTTTTCTCAGCTTTCCAATGATATAAAATTTGTAGGAGTAGCTAAGGGTAAATGGCTCAGAAGATATCAACAGATAGGAGTGGATTTTAGCCATTGGTGGCCATCTTTTTATGACGTCATATTTAGATCCTTTTTGTTGGTCTGATTTCGGCCAACTTTTGATATGTACTTTTCCAGAACTTGTACTACAGAAAAATACTATAAACCTTTTCTTGCAATTTGTTTGGGGTTAGCGTATTTATTTCATATTTTGACCCGACTAAAGCTTGTAATGTAATGAATTCCGATATTTGATCAAGTGTATTTTGAAAAGTTTATATTAATGTCACACAAATAAACATCAAAGTCAAGTATCTTAAGTTATCTGATGACCCACCTCTTATCAGAATAAATCCTTTATGATATAAACAACTTCTCCTTGATTTATCTATAAAGCGTAAAGATCAGATACATATTAACCTTTAAGTCGCCCGAAAATCTCTCTTATCTTTGTTCTCATCTGTATGTATTCGAAATCTGATAGTTATTAGGTTTTCATTGCGTTAAGAAAAAGTGATGCCTTAGTATATTACTTTACAACTTCATATCCCACAACCGTAATCCATACTTTTAACTGATGGGGATAAATGTAATGCAGTGGTAAAACCTTTTCAGTCAACAATGTGAGATATTTTTAGCTAAGAGTGTCGCTTAAAAAAGCGAAAATATTAATTTTTTGCCATATGGTCAAAAAATATTACGATAATCCACACTGTAAAGTCAGGTCGTCCGGATGATGACGATGCGATGAGATTGCAAATTACAGGTTTGTGACGGATCTCTGCATCCGAAACTGAAAACAGTTTTATTAAAAGATATCATATAGGGACTTAATCTAACAACTAACAGTTTGGTTTCTAGAAGTGCAAGCTAAGGACATCTATCTTACTTAAGTTTAAACCTTCTTGCTTTGGTGGACCTTAAACCTTCAATGATCCTCACCCCATCCACAGCCTGTATAAGCTTCACCTCCTGCCTGATTCTGAACACTCGAAAAGAGCAGGGTGTTAACCCGGTGTTCATCCACTTTCCATCCTGGCAAATTTATCGGGTACACACTGAAAACAAGTCAGTGTGACTTACGTGTGCTTTCCCTGGCATATGCCTAATAGTCTCAGCAAAATGTGTTGTCATTTTGTGAGGTTTTCCTTATAGATATATATTTTTTGTTTGATCAAAGTTTGAATGCTGGTAAATTTAGTAAAAGATATTTCTCTTTGAAATTTTTCAATTAAAAGCGTAATAATCTTCTTATCAGAATTCGAACTTCTTTTAAAGCAAAGGAAATAAGAGGAAAATTTGGATCTATTTTAAAACGGGTTTGCTCTTTTGGGCTTCCAAGAAAAATGCACACTTAAGAGTATGAAAGGTTCTCTGAGATATATCTTTCTTATCTTCCTTCTAAATGATTAAACTTTTCGGTGTGGAAATTATTTTCCAATAAAATCTTCACTAGGTATCTATCAAATGAATGAATGGTTTCGACATTCTACTTTCGATAAGTGTAATTGATTCCTTTGATAAGTTTCAACACTTGTAGACGTATTGCATGATGTTATCGATCGTAATGAGAGCACGGAGTGAGAAACCGATAAATATCTTTTCAGGGAGTTAGTTTCCAACTTTGCTTCTAAATGAATAGATGAACGCTTAATGAAGCCCAACGTCAGAAAAAGACATTAGAATGAGTGAATAGTGAAGAAAACAAACTAATCTCACAAATTTTGTTAACAAGTTTGTAATAGCTTTACATAAAGAATTTGAAAAATAGTATTTATGTGTTGAAAAAACAACAAGTAAAACTGTATTGCTTGGCTCGCACTGTTGTCAGGTCATCATACCATGGAGGTACCACTTTCTAAAGTGGTATCTCTATGGTCATACAAAGGAACTACTTCCTTGGCTATAAAGTAGTGTGTTATTTGCCATGTCTTTAAATGGTTATGAACATACATTTTTGTCGCTATGCATTCGATGACTGTTCAGGTTTATTCATTTTTGGTTCCAATGGGATCAGCATCAGGAACCTATGCGGTCATGATGGCGTGTGTGTGTGTGTATGTATGTAAGTGTGTGACGCTAGCTTGTCAACACGATATCTCAAGAACCATTCACCGAATTCATATCATAAGTGGCGCACAGATAGCACATGGTCCGTAGATGTGTCCTATTGTTTTTGGTAGTGATGTTGTGCATATTAATGAGTGGGTGGGGCTTAATGTTAAAATCTTTAAATAATCACTTTTAATAAACCACATGTCTGTTTTGTTTCATATTTAGTGTATTTTTGTTGTTAGCTAGTGTCTACCTGTTCATTGTACAAAAATGTTAAGTTTCATTAATATGCATAGTGGGCGGGTAAACAAATAGCTCATGATCCGCATATGTGCCCTATTGTTTTTAGAGGCGATGTCACGCATATTATTGAGTAGGCGGGATTTAATTTTACAATCTTTAAAAGCTCATATTCTAACAACCGCATATCTGTTTTATTTCATATTAGTGTAATTTTTACTTACTGTTTAGCTAGTGTCTACATGTTCATGAGACAAAAATGGTTGAATTAAATTAATTGTGAAATTCCATTCTTGTGAGAACTGAGTTATTTGGTTGTCATTGTAAGGTTGAATTCATTGTGGAGTAACATTTATTATACACTAATTCAAACTTAACATTCATATTCCGCGTCGGAACCTCAAAACCTTTGGCTTTCTGGTTCAAATAATTAGCCTCTATGTCTGTTGTCTCTCATCTTACTGTTGCTAAACCCACGCACAACAGCTGCCACATTCTGCTTGAAATTCCTTTCAATTGTTAATTAACTTGTGATATAAACGTTTTCTCTCTAATATTAAAACATTCGATCCCAGGTCTTTGATTACTTATCATATCTTATATTCAACATATTTTGCCCAAGAATGGATGCCTCAGTAGGTTGTCATCGCAACTAGAACATGTGTCCGGTTTCATCAGTGTCACCTTTTCCAACATTCACATATAAGTTGAATGGAATCCAATACAGCAGGTGACAAACTGACAAAGCTGGCCCCCTTTCGGAGCATTGTCTAAAGAAGACATAAATGTAGCCTTTTCCTCGCTTTGTTATGATACAAATAATAATGTTAAGTCATTTACCCAAATCTAAACGAGACATAAAGTCTGAAACACCAAATACAAACCAACTACCAACAAATTCCACTGCAAAGGCTGCCATTTTGCTCAATTTCATATAAAAATCTTGTCAAACGACTTCATTTACTCAACACAGCAATGAAATGTAATATATTTATTTATACATTTTATCAAACAATTGTTCCAAAATGTTTTGAAAATAATTTTAATATCTTGGTTTGGTAATATTATGCATACACAAAGATGTCCTTCACCCATACCGGGATAAATAATTTTTCATCAGCTGGAAAACTTGAGTTAGATTGTAAAAAAATACAAAACATTCCACATCCTACTGGGTTAATGACATCATCGTCAGCTCATAAAATCAAAATGGCTGCTCCCATAGTGGTGGAATTATTGTGTTTGATAATTTTGAAAAATACGTTAAATTGCTTTCTGAGTTGTGAAATTTGGTCAGAAAATGTGTGATTTTTTATATCTTTTATATAAAGTAAGGATTATGTCAGACTTTATGTCTCCTTTTAAATCTTCCAAAGCAATCTAACATATATTTTTAACAATTTATTATGTCAATGTGGGAGCAACCATTTTGTTCATACCGCCCTCTAAACATGATATAATCAATGTAGTTCTTGGTAAATAATATAATGTATTTCTTTCTAATTTATTTCAAAAGTTTTAGCCTTTAAGAAATTACTTTTGCATCGGTCTATGATTGTTTTTATTTGTGCACGATATTACTGATACAAGCCTTTATCATTTAATGTAAAAACATTGTGGATAGTAATTTAACGAAAACAATAGACAGAAGTACATCATTGTGTGCTAGCAATGAGGCAAATGATGTACAATAAATGATGTTGTATTTCAAGATTTTATACTATTGTTCTTTTAGCTTTGTATATTTCATGAGCCTTTCTGTTTCTCCTGTTGTAATATAATATGTGTAAACTCTTTCATATTTTGCCCTCGTATTTGTTGAATACTTTCTGTGGCAGTTTGGATAAAATCATATGGTAATACTTTCGAGACAATTAAATAATTCAATTGTAGTCACATATGAATCAATAATAATTAGTAGTCGCATATATTATACGTTGAATACTACGTTCTGATTTGTTCAATAGGTTTTTGTGTTATATTTTTGAAATAGATGCCACTGTTATACAGTGTTATGTAGTGTTATTATATCTTAAGGCTTGCCGGTTAGAATTGGTCAGGTCTGCATTTACAAATATAAACAAAACAACAATTCGTGACATTAATTCTGGCTTAGGGTTTCTTAAGCTTCTATTCCTTTTTAACTCCATCATCAATCTTACAAATTGTGAAATTTACGATCCTTAGATGGGCAAGTACAGTACTGTTTTCGATTGATATTGCTTAGGATAAATAATGATACGTCAAAACACCAGTAACAAGTGATCAATAGCACGATAAATTAAAAGGTTCTTTTTAGGGTTTTTTTAGACAGAGAGAGTAATCCGCGGGCGATTTGAGGCTCAAAAAGGCCAATTTAAGGATGTGTTTGCAATAGTTATATTATTTGATGGGAGCGAGCTTTATAAAAATAAAGGAGAAACTGCATCTATAAAAACTTCCTTAAATATAGAATGGGTTAATCTCTTCGACTGGGCATAAAATGTTGGGACGTTATCAAATTAACTTCACTTGAAAATGGTAAAGCTTGTCATTTTTCATTTAAATCTAAATTTTCTACACCTTCAAAGTATGCCTATTACCACAGATTGCTACCGCTGTATGAACTTTCACAGATAGATATGAACATCCACTCCTATACAATAATCCACTGAGTATTGTAGCAATAAGGTGTATTGTGTCCAATATAGTTCGATATGTAATACAGTGTAGTAGTTCCTTGTTTGCAATTGTATCTTTTGTTACAATGAAACATTTTTGTATGATTTGTAAAGTGTAAATAATATTCTGACTGATAATACTCGAGTTTTCTTGTAACATGAATACGATTACATTTTCGCATTCAATGCAGACGACGATCCACAATACAGCAATAGATTCAGATAAAAATACTTTAGTAATTAATTGTTGTCATGACTCCAGGGCGATGAGCATCATATAACCATTGTTCGTTCTTTCCAAATGGATGGGTATGGATTAGGTAATGGATTAACTTTTTAGAAACACATTTGAATTAAGTTGTTATATGCCACAATTACCCATGCGGAAATTGATAATTTGGCATATGAACTCTCGGAACTCCCTTGAAATATTGGTAAAAAACATGAAAACATGAAATAAGTGTAATGTCTGAAAAATATTGACTGAAGTACATTTTCCTTCTTGACTGTCCCTAAGGACAAATATTAATTGAAGAGACAAATATATTATACACATGAGACAAAGGTAAAGAAAGAATTAATCGGATCGTTTGTTTTCTTTATAACCCATTAATATAACTTAATTGTAAGACCATTGGTCTTGTTGCTCCAGCAAAGGATATTGTAGTAACTTTACAAACCGTGACGAGATTAAAATAATACTGATACTTCGTTGGATATCAAATGTCGCAAGTTTTCAAACTTCCATGCGAAACACCCTATTTTCATAAGATGATACTTCATCTACAGACTGTGGAGTTCACTTGCTTACCGATAATGTTGGATAATAATATACACCCTGGACAGATAATACAATACTTTATATCATACACTTTTAAAGCATATGTATATGAGTTGCAAGTACTGATCTGGCTAGCTTAACGAAAGCGTTAGGCAGCACCCAAGTAAAATCCATACTACCTGGATGATAGAATAGGGGTTTCCTTTGATTTAGTATAACTATATAGAAAATTCAGGACAAGCAAAACTCGTAAATGTCAAGAACGAAACTAAGCCTGATCATTTTCATTTATTAAATATTACATCCTTACGTTATCTTTATCTGGAAATAAATAGAATGTATTGGTAATTTAACAAAATGTGCAACTATTACTTGCATAGATGTATTAACGTTGTCATCATCACTGTTCATCATAATGTACTTCCTACTCATTTTATTTAGGTGTGTATTGTTTCTATTTTATTATATTCTTTTTAATCAGTTATAAACATTGTAGTCATATTCTTCTACATTGTAAATAAGTTCCAAAATGTTAACGATAAGACAAGATTATACTAGAAATACAATTTCAAGATTTCATATTGCGAGTAAGTAAGCATAATTTCGTATCCTAAGTGTCAAAGTTATAATTTTTGTACATTTTGAAATTTTAAGGTCGCGTACACTTAGAATAGGCAATGAACAAAGTACTACTTGTTATAATCCAAGTCATTAGCTATGTAAAACCTAACGTACAATGCAATGTGACACATTTTCAATTCCACTACCAGAAACTCATGCTTTTAAAGTTTATTTTATTTTTTTGATGCGACATTATTCTGTACAGGTTGCAACGATATATCGAAAAAACATGATGTCATTAATTATGTATAAAAACTACTGTTTGATCCAAATTCTTCATTCTATGATGGAAGAAAACTGAATTTGTTGTTTATGGAATTTTGGTTAACTTGTGATTTATCACTTGACTAGAATAATAATGCAGATACAATTCTGTTATGAAACAATGGTAGGAAAAAACTATCTTGCATATAAAGCAAATTACGTTGACAATAAGTTAATGTATTTTGCTATTTATTTACAGAAGTACAGATTCCTATATTTGCATACCACATGTAATTGAAAATATCCAAAAATTGGGTTATTTTTATTAGTAACCTGTATTCACTAACCAAAACGTATTTTTGTTTTGTTGAATCAGTAGCATACTTAGTTATTACAAGACCTGTTGCAGTGAGTCAGAAGAATATATAATGTTCAAAATAATTACATTTCTAGGAAATGTATAGTGAGGCAGTTACTCTCTTTCAGTGTGCATTTACTATCTATAATTATCCAGCCCTGGAAATCATTCATTCATTATCTTTGAAGGTTAGTCTAATTTGTACGTGGTAATTATTAAAGAACCTTGACCTTGAGGAGGGGAAAAAATGTTATTATAAAATAAAACCGGACGTACGCAGAAAGCTTATTTTAAAACAATGGTATTCATCACGAACCATTACCTTAACTGTCTTCAGGATCGTGCAAAGCACATGTAGTTCTGAAAATGAAAATATTTCCAAAAACATAAAAAGCGAATAATAACTAATTCAGTTTTGTTAGTAACCAGTATTACCAGCAACAAAAACCAAACGTATAGTATTGGTATTGTTGTTTTAGTGAGTCTATCTCACACTGACTGACTGATTATTTCGCAAGAACCGGTGTAGCGATGCAGAAGAACATACTAATTTTCAAAATAATTACATTTCCCGAAACTGTATAATGAAGCAACTACTCTCTTTTGTGCATTTTACTTTTATAATTACCTGAAAATCATTCCTTCATTATCTTTGGAGATTAGTCTAATTTGAACGTGATAATGATTGACGAACCTTGAGAAAGGACGAAATGTGAGTATAAAATAAAGTGTTACCTAATACCCTACGTCAATATAGATGGTTTCTAGCAAAAATAAATTTGTCATTCATTCATTTAGATGTGATTGAATTTGTCATTCATTTATAACTTTAGAACACGAACCATTGCTTTATTTTCAGGATCATCCAAAGCACATGTAATTCTACAAATGAAAATATCCACAAATTGAAAAGAATAAATTAATCAGACATGTTAGTAACCTCTATTTAGAAACCACAATATATTGGTACCGTTGATTTGGTGCATCAATATCATACTGAGTAATTCATAAGAAATGTTGCAGTGACGAACTTGTTATAATGTTCTGATCTAAATAATTGCATCTCATAGATTTTCATATATGAGGATTTAGAAATGTATAATCAAGCCATTGCTATCAGTATACATTTTCCTTTTATTTTTTTACTAGGTATGAGAATATTTAATTATTTATCTTCGGAGATTACTCTAATGTGAACGTGATAATGCGTGAAGAACCTTGAGGAAGGATGAAATGTTATTACGATATGAACTGAGACTTAATAAACCACGTAAAGACAGAAGATACTAATCTTTGAAGATATAGTACAGCAAATGAATTGTCACAACGAAACGTGCCTGTGGAGGTTGTATTCGTTAATTATTCAAGGACAAAGTAGTATAACAAATCAACACCTAAGACAATGGTCATTGGTGTATAGAAAGGAGGGGGGGGCACAAATGATAATAAAAACCAACACCGGTAAGGATCCTAATAAACAAGAAAAACGTTTAAACTTATTCCAATGTATATAAAGGTGGAAATTTTATTCTAATAGTTCTATTTGAACAACGAACATTGCATTTAATAATGCAAAATCAACCCAACGGTATGTATAAACGCTAGGTATACAATCGGGATGGGTATCAAAAATACAAGGAAACGTTTCAAACACTACAATTAAACACTGTACCCGTTATAACTAATTTGTAACTGTACCCGTTATAATTAATTTGTAATACAATGAAGTAAGTGCCTCATGTTAGCCTCAAAAAATGTTTGTAATCTTAATGTTTGATGTTTTTTTTGTTCAATATTCATTGTACTTTGAAACTCGCGTGTTGCAAGTATTGTCATTTGTCATGGTGCCAATAACAGCGTATACAAATCAATAACCTGGCACAAATAATGTTAAATTAAGAACAAAACATACTAATTGGTTAGATCGTTGCATTGCACGAAAGAGTGGCAGATCTACTGATCTAAGGGGTCACACGAGCAAGTGAATTCATTTGAAAATAAAACAAACACAAAAATGTATGTATCAAAAATGCATCATAATTCAGGATTATCATGGAGCACTTACAATGATTATTATTGAACAATTACAATGATTATCATTGAAGACTTAGAATAATTATTATTGAACACTTACAATGGTTATCATTGAACATTTACAATGTTTATCATTGAACATTTACAATGATTATCATTGAAAACTTAAATTGATTATCATTGAACACTTACAATGGTTATCATTGCAAATTTACAATGGTTATCACTAAACATTTACAATGATTATCATTGAAAATTTAGAAAGATTATCATTAAATGTTTACAATAATCATTATTAAAACTTACAATAAATACCATTGAAGACTTACAATGGTTATCATTGAACACTTACAAACTTCATTTTGTACAAATTTATCAAAATTGTATTTATACTTAATGCGCAGAGAAACCCTAATTCTGTAATTTAAAATTGAAGAAAGATCATTAATTTCTAGTCTTAAACAATGTTAGAATAAATTAAGATAAACGAAAGTTATCTTGTCCTAAACATTTGTTCGCTGAGCAAATAGATATTCACAGCATAGTACCTCAATGAGGTTACGGATGATCTTGCATTGTTATAAATGATGTAGTGTCACTCTATTTAAGGTATAACTTTACGTGTTCTCACAATATCTTTGCTCGACACTTTCTTTTAATCTCAAAATCTCAAAAGAGGATCTTACATATCTGAGGTGAAATAAATAGAAGTGCACTTCTATTATCTTTTTGAAGAATCAATTTTTTAGCAAATACGATTCATAGTCCAATTTGTCATCTCAAGGTTACACTCTTAGTTACAGAGGACATATGAGATATCTGAGTGTGGCACAAGATTAAAATCTGTAATCATTTTTAAAGTTTGTCTTTTACAAGTACATCTTGAAATGATAATTTTCCTTTGATGTTTTGGCGAATTAATTTTATCATTGTTTGCAAGTGTTTTGCATGGTTTAATGAATAATGTTGTTTATATTTTGTTATTCTTCAGGGCATCAGAAAAATTATCATTAGCAATAATCTTACATTATCCATTTGCAAAGGTTTAGCCAACGGTAATTTCTTTGTCTGTCTCTCAGAATAAGTGTCGAAAATTAAATCCGGTATTGAGGAATGTTGTTAATCATTATATGAATAGCAAAGAAAAAAGTTATCTTACCGAATCAAAACTGCAGCTAGCGAAAATAATTAACAATACACAAGTCATTGCCTCAGTAAATCCATCAACCGTCAACAAGAACTGACGGCGGTTTCAGTTTCATTAATCATTTGTCTTATAACATATATCAGTCATCGATAATCGTATGAAGATTCCCGACCGTGGGTAGAAGATTTTTTATTTTGTTCTCATTTTTATCATTAATAACTTATCCAACTCCATTTTCTTGTCATCATCTTGGGCATTCTCAGGTAATGTAAAATTAGGCTGAACCTATGATGGTATCTGTCGATTACATGCTGTCTGGCTGTGAGGAGAGCGCTCTATAAAATGTTCTTATAGATATTCAGATTATACGAGCTCAATATGGTTGTTAAGGAGCACATTTAGCTTTCATTTTTTGGGAAAAACATATGCTGTTGACTATTTTTACTATTGATTTCCTGAAAAAGGCACATACCTTTGTGCTTTCTTAAATCTACCACTTGTATGGCCATTTTAATATAAAATTAATACTGAATTCTTCCCAACAAGTACGCCACAGCACGATTGTCTTCAGAATGACAGCCTAATTAGATAGTAGTTCAGAAAACTTATCGATTATTATTTTGGCGATACATTGTGCAACAAAAACGTTCCATTAACTGTTTGGGAGACAATTAACATTGAATAGAAATATTGTATTCAAGGGACAGAGTTAATTTATCAATCAATGCAATATCTTTCTCGTCTAACTTTGAGTCACTTGTTGAAAACAATAAGCTGTTGTCATTAATAAAACACAGTTTAAAATATGTTATAAAAAGGAATGAAAATGAAAGTTTATCCTAAGGTCATGGTTTATTTGTGATTGAAGCAATCGGGTTATTTTCTTTAACTTGGCATTTGTACATAAACACAAAAATCTGAAACGTTACGAAAAAATAGTATTGGTATCATCGCATTATGATCATGATATGAGAGTAACTTA
>JAIGNY010000448.1:267500-312500 GCA_020152595.1 Chiridota heheva | reverse complement strand
CAGTAAAATACGGTAAAAATGGGAGATACTTTATTTTGACGTCACTTCCGGTTGTGGAGGCAAGATCCGATCCTCTGTCTGTTTGTACCACACAGTACAGCCAGACACTAGCATGTACGTTGTGTGTGCAGAATTACATACACAGCGCATTACGTTACTGTGACGAGAAACTTATTTGTTTTTTTCAATGCTTTTTTGTCAGAAAGCGAAAGTGAAATTTTAGTATTATAATACTACAATGATAGTCACCAAATGAAAACTACTGAGAAAAAAAAAAGAAGAAGATGAAAGCAAAAAGTCAAAATAAACGATTCTACCGGGGTTTGAACTTGCGGCATGATTTGAAAAAAATTGGTTACTTGCGATCGCCTCAAGCATCTGGGCTATCTCGTGTGATGATTTTGGAGAGGTTTTAAATAAGTATACACCTTGCAATACGAGACAACGAATCGCGCAGCAAAATTTAAACCAATCAAAAAATTTGAAAGAAATTCTAAATATTGTGCACATATGACGATGTCGCCTCTTTAAACTTTTGACTCCATAGCAGTTTATTTGAGGAAATTCATAAGTTCATAAGTTTTCAATAATTGTATATAGGCACAACATTTCGCTGAGGTTTCGTGTCATTAATCTGTTTTGTTTTTTAGCGATATAAGAAGCGTGCAAAACATCAAATACAAATTTGCTTTCACTATTTACTATTTTACTTTTTAATTCACTATTTTATACCCTTTTTCTTTTAAAAGAATGTTTGCAATATTATTCATAAACGTTTGTTGCAAAGAAAATCATAAGAAAAATGCAGCGATCGATTCAAAAATTATTGTATGACTGCAACGGAATTTGCCTGTAGTAAAACATGTACACTCCGTAAAGGCTCATTGAAACACATAGTAAAGAAAACTACTTTTTCAGAAAATATCTACTAAGATGAATGTCCTCGCTCAAAAATAAAACTTCCAATGTTGTGTTCTAAGCTCGTAAAATGAACGATATCTTAATACAGTGGATTCATGTCATATGTAGTACCGAAATAGCCCATGGTCTATAGATGTGCCATATTCTTTTGATGATAATGTCATGCATATTAATGAGTAGGCGGGGCTTAATGTAAAATCTTGAAATGTTCATAATTTCACAACCGCATATCTGTTTTGTTTAGTATTTGATAGTGTGTACATGTTCATGATGAAAAAACATTCAGTGAATTTCAATAATATGTAAAGTGGGCGGGACTTAATATGATTTTGCTGAAAAGAGCTTGTAAACACGATATCTCAAGAACGGTAAATTGGATTCATGTCATGTTTGGTACTCAAGTAGCCCATGGTCAGCCTGTTGTTTTGGTAATGTCATGCATATTAAGTGGGCGGAGCTTAATATAAGAATCTGGAAATGCTCTTTTTTTGACATGTTTTTTCATATTTGTTATAATAATGATGTTATCTAATGTGAATATGTTCATTGTATAAAAACGTTGACTTTCATTAATATGCTGAGTGGGCGGGGCTTAATATGATTTTGTAAACAAAAAGCTTGTAAACACGATACTCAAAAGCTATAAAATGGATTCACGTACACATATAGCTCCTGAACTGCATATTTGCCCTGTTTTGGGTGGTGATTTTCATGCATATTAACAAGTGGGCGGGGCTTAAGTGGAAATTTTGAAACGGTGATAAATGAGCAAGTGTATGTCTGTTTTGTGTCATACTGGGCATGATAATATTGTTGGTTATTGTGTATTTGCGTTTGTTATCAACATATGTCATTAATATACATGGTACAGGCGTGGCTTAATGTGAAAGTGCTAACAGGTATAATACCATACTGTATCTCATGAACAGTATATCGGATTTATGTCACATGTCGTACACAGATTCGTCATGGTCTGTACATATGTTCTAATGTTGTGGTAGTGATGTCATGAATATTAATGAGTAGGCGGGATTTACTGACAAACTCTTGAAATAGGATAAATGAGCAATCAATTATGCATCATACTTAATTGCTACAATGTTGTTACTTATTGTACACATGCTAATATTGCCAACAGGTTATATTTGATTGATCTGCATCAAAACAAACGAAAGAGGTCAGAAGGTGTTATGATTTCCATTTATATTAAAAACAATTCAACTTGGCAATTCTTTGTAATAACCATCGAAAAATTGTCTCTTGTAATTTTGCATATTTCGATGATAATAAAGAAAACAATATTCACTTTATTTTCCTTCCAACGTTACTCAATTAATTATTAATCACCCAATTGCCTACTAGTGTGTGATTATTAATTGGAGTGCATAGATTTGCTTTTTTTGATTAACTAAAAATGATCAGTGCTTCAAATTGTATCGCCGTTTTCTTGATGAAACTAGTACAATTCTTAAGATTATGTCACAAAAAATACAAAAAAACGTACGAACAAAATATGTGTGTAAAAATTATGTTATTATTTCCACTTTTGATGTAAAAAAGTTTAGTGACTTTTCTTAATATAATAAACATCGCAAATTTTCTCTTATGATTTTGCAGATTTCTATAACAATATTCAATTTGTTACCTTTAATTGTACACTCAATTCGCTTAATCCATTATTAATCGCCAAGATTCCGTACCGCAAAGTATAGTTATATTTTTGTATCATAATATCATCAATAGTGAACTTAATAGATATAGTCTCACATGGTGTTCAAATGAATTTTGTATAGATCACATAATATACATACAGCAATTTCCTTTGCCACAGTTCTTCCTAGAATATACGTCACACGTAGTTTCACTTTATAAATCTTATGTAAATTTTATGGAGAATTTTTCAAGCATTATTGATACATTTTTTAGGGGAATCTTACATTTAAAACAACAAGTAAACATGACAATATTTAAAAAAAATAAAAATTCCCTTTCTGCGAAAAACATATTCACTGATATCTAAGCTGCATATACAGGTGCATGTATTAAAGGACATCTATCGTGATTAAAATGTGAGATTTAGGTTTAGCTGGAATCTGCATGCAGTGTATATTTTACGAAACATGTGATTCTTATCTACGTAGGCAAGATAGATAAGGTAATGTGGTTTCAGATGTCTTAAGATTGACTGAGTAATTTTTCTTTTTAGACTGTGCTTCAGAGGTTTCTATAGTAATAGTAAATTTTGGAAAGTCAAACACAAAGAAAAGACAAATGCCTGCATGGGTATTTTGTCATTACAATTCTCATACAAGCACCAACCATGCATCGTATCTAATCAAGTCTGCTCACTGTTCAGGTTTCGAGAAATCGAACGAGCTGTCTCTGAGACTGCTCATGTAATACATGTGCTGCCATTTATTGAATAAAAAATGTCACTCAGACTGCATTCGTTAAAAAGCCATTTCAAAAAGAACACCTTGAATAAAAAATTTAAAAAACACTTTTAGGAGATCAATTTAATCCAGCATCTACCAAAATACCTCTTAGTATAGCAATTGACATTGTTATCGTTAGCCAATTCAAAGATGTACAGCGGTACAGAAGTTGACGGGTTTTGTTTTAAACATACAAACAGTTTATATTACATATTCTCAGATATCTTTATTCATAATAACATATTTAACAAAAAAACCTTCTTATGATTCAAGAAAAACAGCAAAAGTGTTTACAGTTGCTTTACATAGTGAATGCATGTTAAATGCACCACACCTACTGAGCCCGTAAATGCATTTAAAGTGGTCCTACCATGTGGGTCGGAACACGTTAAACATGTTAATTGGATTAATTGATTTGCAAAAATATAACTTTTTCTGCACAAAATCCAATCGGTTGCAAGGAAATTGCAAAAGAAAAATGCATTTTTCGTCATCTTGACAAAAAAAATAAAAATAGAATAAGGCTCATTATGCAATGACGCCATTTTGGGAACGCCTGTATGTGAACAATGTATCGATGCCACGTTTAATGTGTGTCCACCATTAAAATTTCAGAACTAGTATCAATAGCATCTCTGTTTGTTCTTCTAAAATATTACATTTTCCAAGCAAATGTTAAACAAAATGCAGCAGCGTTGTGTAGTTGAAGGATACAGTAATACAGATTCTCAAACTAAAAGTCGTGACATGAACCGAGTTTTCAGGGCTTACTGGGTACAGTGTCATATTCAGCTCACGCCAGATTGTTACCCCTGTTCTGTTTGATTTAAATGATAGCTTGACCGCATCGTCTCTGACATGCAATTTCTACTGTTTTGCGAGTAATACAAATTCAAATGAAAAAAACAGAGGAAGAAAAACAAAATAAGACTACTTATATATATATATATATATATATATATATATATATATATATATATATATATATATATATATATATATATATATATATATATATATATATATATATATATATATATATATATATATATATATATATATATATATATATATATATATATATATATATATATATATATATATATATATATATATATATATATATAAATATATATATATATATATATATATATATATATATATATATATATATATATATATATATATATATATATATATATATATATATATATATATATATATATATATATATATATATATATATATATATATATATATATATATATATATATATATATATATATATATATATATATATATATATATATATATATATATATATATATATATTAAAATACAAAAACTATCGGACCGCTTTCAAGTTGAACATGGAAATACATTTGGGTACAAATGAAAACCTGAATTTGTTATACTTGGACCGTGGCATACGAAGTATTTTTCGTAAAAGGCAGCATATTTGTAGTGAGAAGAGCTGATGTGTCTTGTCTTTTAATATTTAAGTTATTTTTCGGTGCATCATGTTATTGTAGAGATCAGAGACGGACTTTAGGTATATTTCATCACTAACAACACGTTTTGCGGCCCTTACGATCTTCTGCAGTTTACTAATTGAATCTTTTGTAAGCAGCCCGAATTTACAGCTAAGACTGAAAGTCATCACGCTTTGTATTACTGATTGGTAAAAGAGCTTAAGGATAATATTGTTAACTTTGAAGTACTTCAGATTTCGTAACAAATACAACCTTTGGTACGACTTGGTTCTCGTTGCATCAGCATGGTCTTTAAAGGTAGGTTTACGGTCAATGATAGTGCCTAGATATTTGTAATAGTCCACCTGTTCAACAACCTCATTATCAACCCTGATTGGAGCACGATCACATGACCGTTTCCTAAAATCACAAAACAGGTATGGTGTCAATTGTAGGGTATTATTATGGATCCTAAATTGTTTAAGAGACAGACCACAGTTAGTTAAGATGAATGGCTTAAGCTCTGGTGTTTGGTCCATTAGTACAGGTGCGCCCCAGGGTTGTTGTTTGTCTCCTATCCTCTTTTGCTTGTACACTAATGATTGCAGAAGTAAACATGATGGTTGCTCGATTATCAAATATGCTGACGATACCGTGATAACCGGTTACCTTCATGATAACATTACTGCTCCGTATGAGGATGGAATTTGTGATTTTGTTAAAGGAAAAATATCGACCCATAAATACTTTAAAAAGTTAATATGGCCTTGCTAATAACTTCACTTCCGGTTTTCAATTTTCCCTATTGATCGCGAGAAATCTGCGATGTTATCGATCACACATCCGTTGGACCGAATATAGGGGTCTACATGTGCTTTTAATAACATCACAGATTTCTCAAAATTATTAAGAAAAATTGGAATCCGGCACGGCGTTACAAGCACGGCTGCGTTCTCTTCTGATTTTATTTAAGGGACGATATCTTTCCGTTAACCCGATTGTCTGATTTATATTGCTTGAGTAACAATCTGATTTATGTTGCTTAGTATTAGAGGTAATACGATAAATTATCTGTAAATATTTGTTCAAGCTATGTGGTGAAAATTTTCCTCTTATTGCATGTTATAGAGGTCCCGATAGTTGAGGTCAAAAACACAGAAAATACAAATGCACAATTGTAATTACATTTCTCATCCAAACCTCATAACTGTATACTTCTATTAAAAGATTAGTTCAGTGGTCAAGCAAGTCCATTTTATATGAAAGAGGACATGAAAAGAAACAAAATGGTAAAAAGCATTCAAAATATCTGATTCCTTTAAGAAGAAATTTAAGTTTAAAATGTTGGTATCGTTTGTGTAGAAATCAGACTAGTTGTAATGTCATAGCCTCACATCCCTCAAAATCTGTATGTATTCTATCCTATTTTGATCTGTGATTTTGTCGCTTAAAAACCATTGGTTATGTCAGGAAAGTAGTACAACATAATCTACTAAGGATAATTATATTTTACCCCCTAAATAAAGTTAGAATATAAATAATTCTTCTAAAGTAAAAATTGTTAATAAATTTTTTTTAAATACATTTACATTTGTTAAGAATATATAAGAGGAATTTGCTTGACCACTAAACTAATCCTTCAACAAGTGCTTTCGTCGTCCAGGCTCCAAAAATTAAAACAAATCCAATGTTATTTGTTGCTAACCCACAGGAGCAAGTTAGTATACCAGAGGTCTTATCTAAGTCGTTTGATTCCAGCCCAAATCAAATTATTTTACAAATTTAGATTTTCGGTCAAAAACATAACTCACATTTAACACTAGTTTGACATATAAATATGAGCAATTTTAGCATTCGTTTTGGAGTTAAAGCTCACACCCAGTCGTTTTATATTATTTTTAACATTTTTAGAAAAATAGCTAGTCGTAAAATTTTGCAGAAACCGTTTACTAATTGACATGAAATTGTCTTTACATTTGACAACATTGAAGCATTGTTGGTTGTTTCTATTTTTATCCATTTCAATCAATTATCTATAAAATACGGAGTGAGCTTTATGAATACTAAAATATATATCCCAAAATCTGTTATGAATATGAATGATTTCAAAATCTTATTCAAGAAAATGAAAACATGCGTTTAAATTCACGTTACCTTTACACATCGTACGAATACGAGTGTAATTTTTCACAGATGTTTTATTCCATCTCATGTACGTTAAATGGCGACTAATGAACACGCTCGCTGTCCTTAAATCTTATGACCAACTTTCATACCTCCCGAAGCAATCTAACACATTTTTTGTAAGTATTAAAACTTTAAATGGTGACTAAAGAACACTTTCGCTCTCCTTAACTCTTCTGACCAAGATGTATACCTCCCGAAGCAATCTAACACATTTTTTGGACACAGCAGGATGTTGTAATTCTTTGTATTTCTTTATAATCTTTATCAAGTTGTATAGCTCATTAATTATTTCTTCTTTTGTAAGGGTCAATGATATTTTTGGGAACACATGAAATTATCAAAACTTGTTGCTAAAGCTTTTTGTCAAAACAAGTTAAAGAAATACATTATAATCCTTATATCGTTGTTAGATGTCATCATGCACAAGATTTCGATACAGAAATGCACAACATGGCAGCCTTCATGTGTCGACCTCAAACTTGAATATCTTGAGATATGGAATAACATTTTCACCTAATGTATTTGATGGTTGGTTTAGACTTAATCCGCTATCGAATGAAAAAAAATTTTATTGTATTAGGCTTTATGGCTCCTTTAATTGTTGTTGTTCTGATCTTGCGAGATATTCAATTTAAACAATTAGACAGTTTGCTAAAAATAATCACTCCAAATTGCGTTTGTTAACAAGCTATGAAAATGAAATCAAACGTATCAAAGGATGGTTGATAAGAAGAACATTCCACATTCGATACTTGTAAGTGTTCGTAACAGATTCATGGCACACTTTCAACATTTTTGTGATGCAATTTTGCTCATACGTGTCATGTAACGGTCATCAATCATATAAAGCAAATACAAAAGACATAAATTCGAAGCAATTATTTTTGTATCATCAACTGAATCAAAAGAATTTGCGGTCATGGTAAATCACTATTTAAGGAATGGCAACAGTGATGCATTTTATGGTTGGAAGGTTTTATAACATTTGATTTTCGGTGGTATGTGAAATGTAAAGTAGGTCAGAATTGGTAACGTTTTTAGTTCCCAATGATAAAATATGTTGTTAAAGAAATAAGTAAAGCAAGTTATTACACGACGACAAAACAAGGTTTGTGGGTTTTCGGGGAAGGATATAAGTATGGTTTAAGGCGATTATTAATTTTGCTTCGACAAAACAAATTGAAGTATGTAGTACAATTGAAGTATGTAGCACAATCAAGAATCTGGATCATAATGATGGTTCAAATGTAAAACATAATGAACAAACAACAAGGTTTGTGGGTTTTCGGGGAAGGAAATAGGTATGGTTTCAGGCGATTATTAATTTTGCTTCGACAAAACAAAATGAATGTTATTCATGTATGTAGCACATACAAGAATCTGGATTATAATGCTGGTTCAAATATAAAACATTACGACCAAACAAAAGGTTTGTGGGTTTTCGGGGAAGGAAATAAGTATGGTTTCAGGCAATTATGAGTTTTGCTTCGACAAAACAAAATGAATGTTATTCATGAATGTAGCACAGACAAGAATCTGGATCATAATGATGGTTCAAATGTAAAACATAATGACCAAACAACAAGGTTTGTGGGTTTTCGGGGAAGGAAATAAGTATGGTTTCAGGCGTTCATTAATATTACTTCGACAAAGCAAAATTAATGTTATTCATGTATGTAGCACAGACAATAATCTGGATCACAATGATGGTTCATATATAAAACCTAATGACCAAACAATAAGGTTTGTGGCTTTCCGGGGAAGGAAATAAGTATGGTTTCAGGCACTGATTAGTTTTACTTTGACAAAGCAAATTGAAGTTTATTCAAGTAAGTAGCACAGACAAGAATCTGGATAATAATGATGGTTCATATGAATAAAACATAATGAACAAACTTTATGTGCAAAAACAAATGTACAGATAGGCAGTTGTACTGGTAGAAGGAAGATCAAATGAATAGAGAGATGTGGGCGTGGATTGAGTGGTGGACGAATGAGAAGCGAACGTACAGAATCATTGAAAGGTCAAACGCGTTTAGCCATGGATTTCGGTAAGGCGCGGACTAATTATATTGATACTAACTGCGCGGACAAGTGGCAGAGTTAGTACACAGTAAGTTGGAACAAGGATGTATTGTGGTCGTACATCGTTGGTTGAAAAGGTCCATTTAAAATAAATATTCTGATATAAGAACACTTATAGGTATGACCGAATGACAACTTTGCATTTGCTTACCTTTTCAGCAAAATGTCTTAAATCTGACTTACGAAACTTTAATAAGAAGCTCCGTAGCACTGCATTTAAACAAAAAAAAGTTTTCAACAGAAATGCCCAAGAGAACAGCAAGCGCCTGCAAAAACTCTCTGACTTTCTATTTGATTAAATGTATAAGAAAAGTATGAAACACTGATTCAACATGAAACCTTCTTCCGTTTTTATTCTATTAAATCCATGACAACATAAAAAATAAAGCAAACAATGTTCTCATTTAAATCTATCAAACACGATTCACCTAGCAAATGTACTTTTTTATAAAGATGTTTAATCGCTCTCGTTCATTTGTAATGCATCATCTACTGCTCTGAAGGTTCATGTAAACTAGGGCATTTGTAGGGTAATTGCATGATTGTTTGCATCTTCGACGAACTGAAATGTAAATTGTAATCTTTTTTCAGAATCACTCAGAACCTAATTTATTGTGACGTCACTAAGATTTTGATTGATTAAAGTTTTATATATTTTACAGTTGAATTGCCGTATTGGAACTGATTTTAAATCTTTAGTGAGACAGTCTTTGAATTTTAAAAATAGCATTTAAGTTGTGGCGGATCGGAGTTTGCGGAATTACAAAAACCTGAATTTGTGATAAACTTTTATTCATTTATTAACAATTAAATGGTTGTGAATCCCTAAATTTCATTAATTGAAACAGATGAAAAGATTATTCGTGATAGAATTTCATAGCACGTACGGTAAAGGCTCCAGCACCTTCGTACAAAATTTCCTGTAGTCTTTCAAAATGAAACAAGCTTTGAAAGCCAAAAGAACCATACATCAACATGCAAAACCATACATCACAAGAAAGTAAGCAAGAAAGTTTGCAAAACGGTACCCGAAAAAAGTAGTGCCATTTTTATTGTTTAATAGAATCTAAAGCAGTTTAGTGTAAGTTGCATTTACATGTACACAAACATCTAAAATTTTAATCGGAGGTAAATGATATTTTCTGAAAGTTACAAGAATATAAAGATCACCAAATTTATAGGTCTACTTTCAGAGATATTTTCCAAATCATCAATGCACTAAAGTTAAATCCTTACACGGGTCATGAACTTCCATTAGACCGTTGTTTACCCCCTGTTTCCTTGGCGTTAGCGGATCAGAGCACATGACTCCCCTAGAAAGGACGCCAGGTTAATTTCCTCGGTAGTCCTGGCACGCATTGTATAAATGAGTGGATTGAAGCTCGCTCAGGCTATTTAACAGCTATTTCAAACTGTATTTATAACCACGCATTGATATTTTGCATTATATATTCTTACTTAACATAACATAATATAATATAACAAGATGACGTGCTAAAAAGGGTGAGTCACCCCATAAAAAGTCCAAACTAACACCACCACCACAAAAACAAAAAAATAATAATAAATCAAAGACGCCCAGAGTTATTAAAGAACTTATCAATGTTGACTTTTAAATTGTGAACACAATTGGAGCTAACTACCTACTCAGGCAAACCATTCCACTCATTAACAACTCTTTGTTTAAAGCTAAAACGCCGAATATCTATCCGTGAGAACTCTTAGGTCAATTTCAAACTGTTACCACGTGTCATATTAGCTGAAACATGCAAAAAATTACAGGAAGTCAAAAGTATCACTACCAGATAGGAACTTACAAACCTGAATCTTAGTAATGGACACTCTAACTTATAAGAGACAGTCTTGTTTCGTGTTTTATATTTATTCGAGCTAGTACTTAATATTCAAGGTTCTTTAGTTTGAAGTTCTATATTGAATACAGAGCTTCTATAATGTGATTTTCTTTTTTCGTCTTAGACACAAGTCTTTTAATTACCATTCCGGTCAGGAATATGGTTGTACTGCAAGTTCTTTTGATTTGACAGCTCCCATTCTACACATTTCATTTTATGCTAGATACCAAAACCGTTGAAAATCTCTTCGAAAATTAAGGAGAGAATTCATAACTACCTAAACAATGAATGTGTGGACGGACGCGCAGGTGAATGGATGATCGGACGAACGAACGGTAAATATTCTAATCCTTTTACCAACTTCGTTGATAGTAACTCGTTGTGAACATACCAAAGCAAAATTAAGGTTTTTTTTTTGGAGGTTTATTCAATTAAAAAGGAAGGTATCGTCCCATGTATAAATTCGTAACGTAACTTACGGTTTCCAATAATCCTTATTGATTTTGAGAAATCTGTAATGTTATCGATAACACATTTAGCCAATATGCTTGATCTGGTGGATGTGTGATCGATAACATCGCAGATTTCTCGAGATCGACTGGGAAAGTTGAAAACCGGAAGTGACCTTATCAGCAAGGCGACGTTCACTTTTAAAGTATTTATTTTCTTTAAGGTAAAATTCTTTAAATACTTAAATGTCTTTAGATTTTACGAAATAGATAGTGGAGTTCTATTTTCCGAAGACTGCCGTACTTAAAATGACTCTTGAGAAAAGAAGAGGACTCATATCGCAAATACCTAGAATGGTAAATACCGTCATGGCTCACATGCCCATGCAAATTTACATCCACATCATATGACCCGCCCAATTATAAAAATGGCATCCAACACTATGTCCCCACATGGCATCCTATGTCCCACATGGCATCCCATGTCGCACATGGCATTCCACATCATGTACCACATGACATTTCGTCCCATCCCATGCCCCACATGGCATTCCACCATGTCCCACATGGCATCCAACCCTATGTCCCATATGGGATCCCACCCAATGTCCCACATGGTATCCCATCCTATGTCCCACATTATATCCAAGCATATGTCCCACATGATATCCCTAGTCCCACATGGCACCCCTCCCTGTGTCCTGCATGGCATCCCTGCCCATGTCCCCATGTTATCCCACCTTGGACCCCACCATATATCCCAAATGACATTTCACCATATGTCCCACATGGCATTCCACAATATGTCCCACATGACAATCCACGCTATGTCCCACATTGCGTACCATCCTATGTCCGACATTGGATCCAACATGACATCCCTCCCTTTGTCCCCATGGCATCCCACCTTATGTCTTGCATCGGTGGTTTCCCACCCGATGTACCACGTGGCATCCCATCTTATGTCCGACAATGGATCCTACCATGTCCCACATGATATCCCTCCCCATGTCCCCATAACATCACACTTTATGTCCCACATGACATTACATCCCATGTCCCAAATGGCCTAATACCTTATGTATCTCACATGACTCCCACCATATGCCCCATATGATAGCCCATCCGATACCCCACATGGCATCCCACCCCATATCCCACATTGCATCCCATCTGATGTCCCACTTGACTCCCACCTCTTGTTCCACATGACATCCCATCCGATTTCCCATACGGCATGCCATCCTATGTCACATGTGGCATCCCATCCTATGTCACATGTAGCATCCCATCATATGTCTCACCTCATATCCCACATAGCATTCCATCCGATGTCCACATGGCATCCCACCATATGTCCATAGGCTCCATAAATAGTCTCGTCCTACCTATCTCAGTCCATGATTGATAAGTCTGTCAGTTCATATAATAACTTATACAAATGAACTGTTGAATAAGAAAATAAAGGCGGAGTTAAATAAGTATGACTGATATAGCCCTTGGTGCATACCTCATGGTATATATTCCATTCTATGTCCAACATGGCTTCCATCCATGTGCCACATAGCATCCCTCCCTATGCCCATATACAGTCACATCTTGTCACACTCCTTGACTAAGCATACTAAGTGTAATAGTCTTGTCAGCTCATATACTATAGCAACTTTACGCAAATGAGACACAATAATAAAGGCGGAGTTTAATAATCATGCCTGATACAGCCGTTGGTGCACAAATATTTTAAACATTTTTAAGGAATTTAAACCTTAAGAGTTATGAGAGACGCTTAATGATCATTGAAGAATGTTGGAAAATTATATTATCTTACACATTTTTTTTAAAGAAAATATCACATGTTTTGTGGACTTTTTAAGGAAACATAGGTGTCTCTGAAAAACTTCAACAATTTGTAAGAATATTAGAAAATTCCATGAGAATATCTCAATAATCTGTAACATTTTCTGAGAAATTCTAAAAAAACTTTTGACATTTCTAAGAAAATCTCAGGAAATATTACATAGGTTCGCATTATGCATCACATGCTCACCAAAAACTAGTTACCCACTTTTTTTCACTATGGTAAGAGTTTTGCTGGTGCTCAAAATAGCCTGGAAATATATTTGTGTGAGGCCTCCAGTGTGATAGTAAATTTTGCCCTCGTAAATTCCCCCGACTTTACTTCCTAAGGAATGTCTAGTGAACCTGGTCACCTCCAGACTTATTTTTTCAGGTAATATGCTGGTGTGTCTGTACGGTTCCTTTAATTAATTTTGGGCACTGAAATAATAAGCTAAGAAGTGATAAGCTAATACACTTAAGAATAAAAGGAGTGCTTTACGCAAAACGACAGTGAGATTTAGTATGAAGGGAAAAGAAGGGATTTTTCTTGCAAAAGGGAGACAAGTTGTTGTCTTTCAAATTTCATAAGAAAAAGGGCCTGGGCCCAAATTTCCTAGCGAACCGTTTTTGCTATGGAGGTGGACTAAATTTAATGGGGGCTATGGCTTAATTGTTTGGGGCTCAAATTTCCTAGGAAATAAGGGCCGGGGGCCCAAATTTACTGGGGGGGCAAAATTTACTTGTACACCGGCGCTACACCGGCAAATGTTTCACGACTTTCCAGACTTACCTCACAGTAAGTAGCTTCTTCGATTTGTATGAAGATGAATGTCTCAGTTGATCGAATAGGGAATGTTTTACACCCTCTCAACCAACAAGACATATTATTGTTTGTTTATCTAACAAGTTTTACGCCTTCTTGTTAGAGTATTATATCAAGACGTCTGCATCCTTTGATACACCAGTTGCAAAACACTGGTTTGTCGCATCATGGCAAGAAATGAGAAAGTGAGCAAGATGATGCTGATAACTGTGGTGATTATGCTTCGACTTTTAACAGATTAGGATTATAGATCCTTAATTTCACCAACTTTTGGTATTTTTACTTTTAAAGGCACGTAGGTGTTTTGAAGCGATAGTAGCTTAATTGCTTTAAAATATATTACAATCCATGAAAGTACAAATAATATTATCATAATCGATTACAATTGTCATTAATTTGCCAATTTGTTATATATTAATAGGCAAACTGTCCTTTATTTTGTAAATAATTTGCTTTTTGAATATCTGTAATAGTTCCCTAAAGCGATGCAGCAAATTCTGACCAGCGACTTAACCATATATCCGATAAAATTCTAGCAGGTATATAATTTCCCATCATTTTAATGTCTGAAATTTAGAAGAGAAATTTTAAGAATTACTACATGATACTGGAATGTCAGTCCAGTCATAAAAACAATTCGCATAAATTAAATATTGAGGAAACTTTGATCAGCCCTAACTGAAAAACTAACCTGCTCAAATTGTAAAGATTTTTTAACCAATATATAAATTACTACTCTACATGTCCATAGACCTTTAAGCTTATGTAAAGAAGCAACTTTTTATTTGATACATTTACCACCCACCATTGAAAGCACCCTGAGCGGTTCTTCTAAATTATAGAGAAAATTTACGATACTTACAAATCTGTTTCAAAACCTTGCCATGAGCGACATAGGTAAGATAAGCTGATGATAACTTTAAAAAAATTGAGATGTGTCTGAGGTAAATATCTCTGACACCATGATCAATCACGTTAAGCCCTAAGATAAGTTAAGAAAACATACGGAATGTACAGTCGAAGGTGTTTCACTAATGTTAGCGTTACAGTCAGACAGTAGGTTACATGAAACCACGAAAAATACAAATACTTGTTGAAAATTCCTTTGTTATTATATTTATTATTAAGAAAAATACCTACAAAGCATTCTTTTCTTCTTATTGAAAGCGTGCATCTCAAAAAAGAGCATCCTAAAATGTAAAGATGTGTAAGTCAAACTTAAAGGGTTAGTTCAGTGGTGAAGTATGTCCATTGTATATGAAAGAGGATTTCAAAAGAAACAAAATGGTGAAGAAATTGCCCACTCTTATTCCGTTAAGGAGATATTAAAGATGAAAGTTTGGTATCCTTTGGTATTAACAACATTTTGGTCATTATATTTGGTGTCTGGACTGTGCATGAACAACATTTTGGTCATTATATTTCGAGTCTAACCTGTGCATTAAAAACATTTTGGTCATTATATTTGGTGTCTAGCCTGTGTATCAAAAACATTTTGGTCATTATATTTGGTGTCTAGCCTGTGCATTAAAAACATTTTGGTCATTATATTTGGTGTCTAGCCTGTGTATTAAAAACATTTTGGTCATTATATTTGGTGTCTAGCCTGGGTATAACCAACATTTGGGTCATTATATTTGGTGTCTAGCCTGTGCATTAAGAATATTGGGGTCATTATATTTGGTGTCTAGCCTGTGCATTAAGAATATTGGGGTCATTATATTTGGTGTCTGGACTGTGCTTGAACAACATTTTGGTCATTATATTTGGAGTCTAGCCTGTGTAATAAAAACATTTTGGTCATTATATTTGGAGTCTAGCCTGTGCATTAACAACATTTGGTCATTATATTTGGTGTCTAGCCTGTGTATTACCAACATTTTGGTCATTATATTTGGAGTTCAGCCTGTGTATTAAAAACATTTTGGTCATTATATTTGGAGTCTATCCTGTGTATTAAACACATTTTGGTCATTATGTTTGGTGTCTAGCCTGTGCATTAACAACATTTTGGTCATTATATTTGGAGTCTAGCCTGTTTAATAAAAACATTTTGGTCATTATATTTGGTGTCTAGCCTGTGTATTAAAAACATTTTGGTCATTATATTTGGAGTCTAGCCTGTGTAATAAAAGCTTTTTGGTCATTATATTTGGAGTCTAGCCTGTGTAATAAAAACATTTTGGTCATTATATTTGGTGTCTAGCCTGTGTAATAAAAGCATTTTGGTCATTATATTTGGAGTCTAGCCTGTGTATTACCAACATTTTGGTCATTATATTTGGTGTCTAGCCTGTGTATTAAAAACATTTTGGTCATTATATTTGGAGTCTAGCCTGTGTATTACCAACATTTTGGTCATTATATTTGGAGTCTAGCCTGTGTAATAAAAGCATTTTGGTCATTATATTTGGTGTCTAGCCTGTGTATTACCAACATTTTGGTCATTATATTTGGTGTCTAGCCTGTGTATCAAAAACATTTTGGTCATTATATTTGGTGTCTAGCCTGGGTATTACCAACATTTGGGTCATTATATTTGGAGTCTAGCCTGTGTAATAAAAACATTTTGGTCATTATATTTGGTGTCTAGCCTGTGTATTACCAACATTTTGGTCATTATATTTGGTGTCTAGCCTGTGTATCAAAAACATTTTGGTCATTATATTTGGTGTCTAGCCTGGGTATTACCAACATTTGGGTCATTATATTTGGTGTCTAGCCTGTGTATTAAAAACATTTTGGTCATTATATTTGGTGTCTAGCTTGTGTATTACCAACATTTTGGTCATTATATTTGGTGTCTAGCCTGTGTATTAAAAACATTTTGGTCATTATATTTGGTGTCTAGCCTGTGTCTTACCAACATTTTGGTCATTATATTTGGTGTCTAGCCTGTGTATTACCAACATTTTGGTCATTATATTTGGTGTCTAGCCTGTGTATTACCAACATTTTGGTCATTATATTTGGAGTCTAGCCTGGGTATTACCAACATTTTGGTCATTATATTTGGTGTCTAGCCTGTGTATTACCAACATTTTGGTCATTATATTTGGAGTCTAGCCTGTGTATTACCAACATTTTGGTCATTATATTTGGTGTCTAGCCTGTGTATTACCAACATTTTGGTCATTATATTTGGTGTCTAGCCTGTGTATTACCAACATTTTGGTCATTATATTTGGAGTCTAGCCTGTGTATTACCAACATTTGGGTCATTATATTTGGAGTCTAGCCTGGGTATTACCAACATTTTGGTCATTATATTTGGTGTCTAGCCTGTGTATTACCAACATTTTGGTCATTATATTTGGTGTCTAGCCTGTGTATCAAAAACATTTTGGTCATTATATTTGGAGTCTAGCCTGGGTATTACCAACATTTTGGTCAGTATATTTGGTGTCTAGCCTGTGTATTAAAAACATTTTGGCCATTATATTTGGTATATATGGTCTTTTTAAAACGTCAATCGTTTTGATGCTTGATGCAAAGTTTGTTGATACTTCTTGATAAACGTTTTGTTCCTTCAGAAAGTTGTAATGTTTAGATGTGATGTCTAGTCTAAATAATCATGCGCATTTGGAATGGCAATCTAACGTTGCGAATTATTGTCAAATGTGTCTATGAGAGGTCAACATTGAAGCATTGGCGAGACTACTGAATCGACGTAAATTCCAGAAATCGTCAACTTGGCCTAAATGTGCCATGAATGTGTGTCACTCTGTGTATATATAATCAAAAGCCATTTTCTACTGTAAAGCAAACATTAAAGATACTTTCGCGAAATGAACAAAGCTCTGTGAAAACGTTTAAATATGATAATAAAATCGGTTACTGATTTAATTAATCTCATTAGCTATCAAATTGGGTGGCACTGCTGTCTTTACTGATATGACTTGTGTTGTTTATCATACCAACCATGATGCCACAAAGGTTTATCGACAAATGAACTTTTTCTATCCAGTGTATATGTTTGAAACTTGAATTGTTTCGATTAGTGGAAATACTGTAGTTTCCCTCATTTGTAGCAAAATGCATAAAATTATACTATGTTACGGCGGTCTCTGTGGAGACCGATGTAATCACCGAAAACAACGAACAATATTTGTGCATACTTTCTCCTGCTATATTAATCATTCAATGCGATTGATATTCACGACTGTTCAAACTTCAGCTTGCTCCATGCAATATGAATCAAAAATGATACAAAACAAATGAGGGATGACCAAAGGGATAATACCAAAAAGAAATCCCCAAAACAAAACATGTACATACCCAATTTTCCGTTTTTATTCGACAGTCCGGCAATATGCCTTTAATGGGAACATTATACTCCATGGGAGCCGCCATTTTGTGTTATTTTCCTTGATCCTTCGCTATCCTAACGTCAAAGCCTTATGCAATGTTACATATTTCAAATTTGAATTACGTCTGGGAAAAATATCTTTGCTAGGAGAAAATCAAAACTCATGAAAATACCTTCATTACTGTCATGGCTACAACTTTTCCACTCCCATTTAATATGTTCACCACGCCATTTTCAAAATATGATATAAAATAGACAATAGAGGTAGGCTTTTAGGCGCAAAACGGCCATTTTGAAAATTAAAATGTTTTTCAACAGAATGATTTTTAATATTTTAAGTATATGAATTATAAACTATGACATTTTATTGCAACATCTGAACAATATGGCTGCATTACTTTAATATTCTCGTGTGTTATACATGTTCCTATTAATAGGCATGCTTCCGGACTGTTCGATGTATCTATGAATATAAGCTTTCAAACAATTATAATGCCAGGATGCTACTGCTGGATGTACAGTGCCTTTCAGTCCAATCTATATTAAATCATGGAGAAGAGTATAATGTTTCAAATGCCAACTCACGAAAGTCTCGATCGTTTTATTTATTATATTAGATATATTTTAAAACTAAAACTACATCAACGTGACTACAAAAATCAAGAAAAATACTAGAGAAGTGAATAATCGGTATTTTTATATTCGACATTTTAAAATTTATCCTTACAAATACATGTAGTTTGGTATCAATTTACGTAATTTTTTGCTGGAAATAATATTTTGATTCTCTCTGACGTATTTGCATCGCTTGAAATGGAATGATAAAATATTTTGCAAGATGGTGTGTTTCTTTGTGAAGGTAATTGAATTGTTTCAGAATGAATATAAAATAATAATAATGAAGTGAAGAATGAATTGCACGAAATATGATATATTTTTAAGCTACCGTGTAGCCGTGCATGTGCATTACATTTGTAACACCAGATTTTGGGCACATTTTTCTTGTTTGTTTTTATTATCATAAGGCATCTGTGAATCACTGAAGCCGGAAAATAGAAAAAAAAAAAAATACAAAGACTAGATTTGTCTTCTTCTACTTTTAAATGATCTGTTTTCAAGAAATCGTAATTATTAATAGCAATGAAATCACCTTGATAATTGTTTCCGCTTCAACTCAAAAACCAACATTATTTGTTTTACTGTATATTACTTAAAGATTAATTTCGAGGCAGAGTGTTTATATGTGTATTTAAGGCAAGGGCAAAAAGACTTTGGTCCGAGTAGAATGACCCGACTTTAGTAGGGTCATTCGCGCGTGCACAGTCCTTTGAACCGTGCATTAAATACGCATATAAGCACGCCGCAAAAACATTCATCTTTTTGTAAAATTTCCGTGTTAAGATTGTTTGAAAAATGCTTAAAAAATAACAAAAGGAATGAAAATCTTTTACACACATTTTTTCCACTTTGGTAAGAAATTCATCTGTCGTAAAAATGAAGTCAACCAAATACTCAAAATCGTGCATTACGGGGATTTAATGTACGGGTCATGACAATGCAAATACTCCATTAATTTTTTTGATTTTTTTTATAACACCCACTATTGAAGCATCATGATTGGATCCTTCTTTTCTAGGCTGGATGGAATGATGTGCTTTGTCCTTTTAAGCAAAACTAATATTGTTAGAACCAATATCTACCTACTGTGGTGTAGCGGTTATCATACACGTCTACAGACCACGAGGTCCTGGGTTCAAGCCTGGGTTGGGTAAACACGCCAGTGCACCACAACTGGTTATCAAAGGCCGTGGATATTGACTTGGTTGTCGATGTTATGTCTGTCCGTACGTCGTACCTGTGTTCTCGTCCGGGTCGTATTAAGCGTTTCGTGATAGCATTTGTACTATCATAACCGAATACGCAGGCGACGACCCCGTCATTGTAATTGTGTGTACACTCGTCGTCGTTAGAACCAATTACGATGTAAATACTGTAGAAACACATACAACAGCATTAACCAATTGAAATTCATAGTAAACGATAGCATAGTCGTCATACGGATTAATATAATCATATACGGTATTGACATATACCCAACTGTAACTGAAGGCAGTCCATTCATAGATTATAATGTAATCTAATTATATCCATATACACCTATAAACATATATTAACATTCCTTCGACTTAAGCTAATTTTGGTATATAAACTCATTTCAACACTATAGCTGGAAATTTACTTCCATTAAATGATTGAATATTTGTCAGCTAATCTTCTTCACGGCTGACCGTTGCATGCAGGATGCATATATGACATAACTGTTAACATTATTACTGTGTTTAGTACAAGAGTTGTATTTATACGCTGTCAATTCCATCCGTATGCTGTCATTTTATACGTATCAATAGAATTGTCTTGCGACCGTCAAAATGAATTCAGCCAATAGCATTTCTCTCCGACTATTTCAATTCTTTTATTATAAATTGTATTCAATAGTGAAGTTACGTTAATAACAAAGTTGATGTCCCCTTGGTGGAAAATAAATCTCGAAATAGTATTTGCAACATGTATTTCAGACTTGAAGTCTTTTGTGACCACCCAGGTTATCGTGTGTATAGCAAGGTAAATTTTTTGTGTCAAGCATAAAGTATCAATTGAAAAATGATGTAATTGGCTCACACGTTTAAATGTAAAAATTATGATAAATTTTGATAAAACAAAACATAACTTCTATAGTGAGTTATTAAGTAACAACAATATATAGAAATCAATTTAGAGACATAGATTTCATGTGGTTTCTTTTAGAATTTGTCCATCTGTCCATGAAATGGTTCATTTTGGTTCTAAATATTCTATGGTGGTATGAAACAAATATGAAGCAATTATAATAATTGTAGGAGTTCGCTGATAGTTTTATGGACCCGCCACGAAACCATTTTAGAATTTCCTCCTCGTAGAAGCCCTCACCGAGTTGTAATAATTTCATAATAAATGACACGTAAAGAATATTCAATAATGATTGAATGATACGTAATTAAAATTCAACTATGATTGAATGATACGTAATGAATATTCAAGTATGATTGAATTTTTGTCCCTGCTTACATGGAGATGAGGATACATGACTATTGAATTTTGAAGGATGTTATTTCGCGACTTTTAGGATCTTCCCAATACAGAGAATTTAACCTCACGGACACTTAGATCCGAATAAGTGATAAACAATTAATGCATGTCGTTATTCTGTTATGCAGACAGTCATATTGAAAATTCCATCAAATCTTATTACGATAGTTCTAAAAATCATTTTCTTTTTTGTTTTGATATTTACATAATAATGAGCATACTTTTATCTTTCCTAAACTTTTCATGGAACTATCAATTTGAAGAAGAAAAAAATAGAGTCCAATTGGTATGCATTCTCAAACGAGGGAAACTCAGTTGAAGTTATCAGTAATGAAAGTATTTGATTGTTAGACTAATTTTCACAAAAATAACTTCTCCAAAACCGTAAGATACAATTTTTTGAAAAGAAATAAAGCAATAACATTTGATTCTAATTCTATACAAATTTTCTTCTTCTATACAGGAACAACAAGAAGCTGGAGGTGGATTGGTCATGTGATGCGCATGAGCACTATTAAGCACTGTGTGACAGCTATGACGTGGAAACCAGAGGAGAGAAGGAAAGTTGGTCGTCCTAGAACGACCTGGAGAAGGACAGTCGAGAAGGAGAGGAAAGTGATGGGATGGAGCTCGTGGACAGAAGCCAGACAAGTTGCAAATAACAGGCTAGTAGAGAGAGTGCACTGCAGTGACAAGGCCTGAAAAGACTAGGTGAAGTGGTACAGGAATAAAAACTCACAAAGATTTTAAACATATGTAATTATTTAATTTCTCGCATATCGATTTTGACAAAATGGAAAGAGATTAGGTGCGGAGATTCCTAACATTGGTACCCGCTAAAGCTCCATATTTGGTATGGATATGTTGGTCTCTAATTGTCAGAGTTCAAATGTTGATTTAATCAAGAAAATTTCATTTCCAGGATCACTCAGATTTTTAAAATGAAAGAATTACAATTAAATGTAGGCCTGCATTACCCATTACCCATAATTCACGACGCTTTTCACGTAAGTTAAGTGTTTAGACGAGCAAAAGGTTGCAGTATTATTTCAATTGCGAGAATACGGATTTTAATGGTTAGACTCCTCGAGCGACATCTCTCTTTTGGTTTGGATATTTATGCATTTAAACTTGTATCAACCCTGAAATTTAATTTCTTAAGAAGATTAGCTTTATTGATCCTGATTGATGGCTTTCAATTGAAGAAAACTGATGCCAGCTTTTAGATAATCCTTTGATCTAAATTTCGAAATGCAATTCACTTCGCAATCCTTCAAATTAAGCTTTTTCACGATTTTATACCAATTCAAGGCCCCTCTCTAACATAGAATCCTCAGTCTCAAAATGCCGAATTTATATTCTTTATCCACCAGCTTTCCAGTTTGCATGTGTGAATATGTATCAAGCCTCGGGTAGGATATCTTTCTTTTGCAATTGCTTTCGGAGCAATTCATCAACATTATTGGTGTTCATTAAGAAGCAATGCTTGTTTGCTTCATGTAGCTACCATTCGCTCTAATTACATTAAAGTTACTTTTATTGTTTACCGAGCTAGTTCCATGAAGCTGTGTAAAGAAAAGTGAAATTCATGACATCCACGACGCTATGATTTAGGTGGAGGGTGCTGGAATGTTGTTTCCTGGTTGCTTAGTGAATAGATTGATACAATAGGGTAGGCATGGAATTTATGATACTCTGGAGATCACTCACTCGCACACATGCATTCATGTGTGTAAAACGTAATTCAAAATACTGCTAATAATTGAGATGAAACTGACACGTCGATTTCAAAAATGGAACTTGATCATGTACTCTTGGGTTTTAGCCTGCTCCGCAGTCGAAGGATGATGATGATGATGATGATGATGATGATGATGATGATGATGATGATGATGATGATGATGATGATGATGATGATCATGATGATCATGATGATCTTGATGAAGTTTAGATGCTGATGAGTCGAAGGATGATGATGATGATGATGATGATGATGATGATGATGATGATGATGATGATGATGATGATGATGATGATGATGATGATGATGATGATGATGATGAAGATGATGATGATGATGATGATGAAGATGGTGATGATGATGATGATGATGATGGTGAAGATGATGATGATGATGATGATGAAGATGATGATGATGATGATGATGATGATGATGATGATGATGATGATGATGATGATGATGATGATGATGATGATGATGATGATGATGATGATGATGATGATGATGATGATGATGATGATGATGATGATGATGATGATGATGCAGCGGCAGCTGCTGCTGATATTGATGATGATGAAGATGGTGGTGGTAGTGATGGTGACGATGACGACGATGACGTTGACGACGGCGACGGCGGAGGAGGCGATGGCGGAGGAGGCGACTGCGGCGGCGACAACGACGAAGATGATGATGATGAAGATGATGATAATGTTAAGCATAACATTGTAAAATTACTTAAATAAAATTGTTAACTTGTTGTTATTAATCTATAACTAAAAATGATTTAATGGATGGAAAAAGGAAGGGAAGAGGTCTGTATTCTGATAGGTAGATAATGAAAAACATACACAATAACAAACCAACAGAATCAACCAAAAATTTGAAAGTTGAAAGTTATTCGAAATTAATTTAAAATAATAATTGTATAAGGAGTTTATATAAAATAAAAGATATCGGGATAGAAGAGCATTTCTAAGACAACAAAGATTGTTCTCCTTGAAATGGAAAAGAAATCATAAAACTACCAATGAAATGATATGATATATGGAATTTATATGGCGCATTTTCTACTTTTAAAGAACTAGTCAAATGCGCTCTACAACTAACAGACTAGTTGTGCGGCTGCCTGTGGGTGCACATGAACTTAGGACTTGAAAGGGAAAGTGAATGAACACCGCGTTTTCACGCTTTTCTTCTGGAATATTGTTCAGAGAACCAGGCAGGGGTGACTCTCCTGCCGTCGGGACCGACAGCTTAACGTCCCTTCCGAAGGATGGTGTGCACCATTTAACCATTGCCACTTTTCTTAACAGCTGAATGAGGAGTAGGAGCTGCAGACGAAATGCTTCCGCATATCAAGGTGAACATAAATGGTTTAATATATGTTATGATTAAGTTCCATTTTCATTTTTGGGAAGCTGATATTTTGCTGTTGTAGATTCGAAAGTCCTTGCCATGAACAAGTTCGCTGATAATGTATATTAATGCTGTAAGATGGTAATTGCTCTTCGTAGATCGACTTTGTTAATTATAATGTTGAAGTGAAAGCTTCGTAGGAATACAAGTTCAAATTACGTAAAATAGTAGACAGCTAATTATTAGACAATTTAAATTATCGTGTGATAAAGAAACCCTAATCGTATTTCTTTAGGGCAAATTTGAAATAAAACACTGCGACAGATTAGCATGGAAGCGTTATTTTACAAGAGTGTACGTTTTAAAATTACTTCTAAACAAGTGGTGATCACAATATATGTTTTGATAATGAAAACGACGAAAAACATTCAATAAATTAACGGTGAAATGATATTAACAGCAAGAAATTAGACTATTCATTGAACATATGAACATTGAAAAGACATGACTAAAACTAGAAATGCAATTCCGTCGAAAACTAATGAAGTGATTAAATGCTAAATATAGTTCTGATTGGTTTTACACAAATACTAAAGACCAATCAATAACCGCCGTGGCAGTGAATAACACAATGTACATGTACACATAATGCGTACAGAACACACTTAATTAAAATGATCCACAACCGGATGTGACGTGAAAGATATGAACATCGCAATATTACGAATTTTACTCAGACGAGATTCCCTCTTTCAGTGCATGTATTATGTCAGTTCTTTAAGGGAAGATAATAATCAAAACACGTGCTGAAAACTGTGTATAATAAAACATAGCAAGAACACCAACTTCAAGAGCACATGCGTTCCAACTTCTCTTTATATTAATTGATCGTTGTTAATGTCCAGCTTAATTTCGCCCCCGATATGTTTGTTTCATAGGTTACATTATGTTTTATAACTGTTAATACACAATGAACGAAGTACTACGTTTAAGCTCTTGCGTCATTTTGTACTCAAATTAAGTTTTAGTAGTGTAGCTTCATATATGATGATGAATATGACGGATATTTTCAGGATAAAACACGTTATGTATGGACACGTTCGTGAGCTATTTTTAACATTATACCGTAGTATCGCATGCAGATTAGCATGTTAGTCACACACCCAGTCACATGGTAGTTAAGGTTGCATTCGTAGGTTTGTTTACATCTTCTTCGATTTGACTTTTTACTAGTTTGTTAATAGTTCTTTCATGATGTGTTGCTACCTTCTTAGGCAATGAACGAAATACATTTAAGCTCTTAAGTCATTTTGTACTATAATTAAGGTTTTAGCAGTGTTATCGTTATAATATTGTTGGTGATGGATATGGACATGACCGGTATTTCCAGGATAAACAGATTATGTATGGACACGTTCGTGAGCTATTTTCAACATTATACCGTAGTTAGTTCGGTTCGTACAGCCGGTCGGGGGACTCATAAGTCTCCCGATCGGGTGACTCAAGCATGCGCACTGAGCTTACAGTGGTGTATGGTAGCCGCCATTTGCATTGTTAAGTTTCAGTCATAGACGCTTATCAGTCGTTTCATTAAAGGTTGGTAAGTTTACTTTGTTGAAGGTAGGTTTGTAAGTTTGCTTTGGGCATGTTCAATTTCGCGAAAGCAAAACGACTTCGTTACTATTACGCACTTAATGCTAAATAGTTTTCACATATCCCCAAGTTATTTCTCATAATTTCAGAAAACTTGTTAAAGCGCGACTGCCTAACGGTAACACATGATAACAAATCATCACTTTTCTTTAAATTTCTAAAAAACCACACGGTGAATTTTAAAAGCGCACGGTGAATGAATAATTCATATGCCATTATTTCAAATCCTGAAGAAAAATTTGAATCCTTTTAAGTGGTTGAGTTTCCCGCGCTCGAAATGTGTCTGATTCTTATGTCATTCCTATACAAACTTTGAATTTAGAAAGATACATTGTGCTATACTTCTGTGAAGGATCCCCGATCGGGAGAACAAAACTGTTCTCCCGATCGGGGGTACAAACCGGACTGGTAGTATCGCATGAGGATTAGCGCATTAGTTACACAGTCACATGATATTTAAGGTTGCATTCGGCGGTTTGTTTACATCTTCTTCAATTCTGACTTTTTAATAATTTCTTAATAGTTCTTCCATGGTTTGTTGCTACCTTTTTAGGCAACGAACGAAATACATTTAAGCTCTCGAGTTATTTTGTATTAGAATTGAAGTTTGCACGATTCGTGGGTTTGTTTATATCTTCTTCGTTTCTAACTGTCTTCTAATTACTAGTTTCTTAAAGATATAATACCATGTTTCAGATTTTGAAAGAACAATAAATTCTGGGAAAGATACCATTTAAACTTTGAAAAAACTTCAGTTTTTCGGTTATTATATCAAGATTGATGACTTCAGGCGATTTTTGTGATGTCATCAGAGTAATACCCTTGAGTAATTCTTTAAAATGTGTTTTTCAGTTTTAACCAGTTGTCAGTTTCATATCTACTTTGCTGATTACCTGTTGCCCTAGAGGTATAATCAAGTTTTAAAATATCCGGAGAGAATCATTCATTGATCTCCTTCATAACACATTTTAGAGAGGATTGAAAACAAAAGATTTACGCAAACAATTGAAGACCTGTTCATTTGCCTATTCACAAATTATTGCGCAATAAGGCCGAAAAATAGAAAATTCTGTAAAATGGTCCGTTTTTAAGAGATTTTAAATTGTTGCTATAATAATGATCCAGTCTATACTTAGAATTATTCAAACTCAAGTTGCTTCTAGATGTCATCAGACCTTTAATTGTTTTCTTGATTTTTGCTACTTTTTATCAATGATTGTAGTTAATCATCTTTTCTTTTTTGTTTGTCGTGACTCGTCTTCAACTTTTTACGTTGCACATGACCTGTGAGGAACATTGCCACGTTTAGCACTACCTTGAACATTGCAGATAAACCTTTAAAGCATTACTGCGACTTAGGAAGATGTATCTTCGACAGTAATAAAAAGAATATCAAGATATTGAATTCACCTCTATAATATTATATTTATTATTATATATTATTCTTCAAAAACTTTTTAAACACGGAGAGAAGACCCCCGTTGATACATGTACAACAATATTTCGTTATACGTTACCAATAATTACAGTCAGTATACTGTTATATCAGCAGAAGAAAACTTTGATTGATGTTCTCTTTAACAAATTACGAGGTACATTAATCACAATATATATGCTGTAAATCTATCCTCTCTCGTAAACGTTATGCGTGTATGTCACGCACGTAGTTAGAAATTTTAAAGGGGGAGCCGACATCTATGAAAAATAATTTTTACCTGAGTGAACTATATTTAAAGCGAAAAAACTCAGAAGCATAACCGTTACAATAAAAAAAAAAACGTCCTCCCCCCCCCCTAATAAATAAAATCGACATTCAACAAAGGCGATTCCACGGCTTCCCCCCCCCCCCCCCCTCCTTGGCTACGTATCTGGCACTGTACGTGCGCACCAATTAATAGCAGGGGAATGAAAATCAATTGTCATATAATAATACAGACATAATGAAAAAAATGTAAGTATGATCAGCAAACAATGATATTTGTTGTAACTATTTGTACCCTGTGAATTGTACGAAGGTTTCTTATACTCCATTTCTACAAGTATTCACAGTGCATACTGAATCATTGAACCAAATCAATGTATATTAACAAAACAAAACCTTCTAATTTATGACCAATATGGACGTTATATTGATATCAACTATTAATACTGGATGTGGATATCACAACTTCATGATTTGGCATCACGTGTGATAAAATATCATATTTATAATGTACTATTTATGACTAATCTTTCGACATATTTCATGCATGGAATAACTTTCACGCAATGTTATTTTATGAGAAGAGAAGAAGATGCAACCTGTATCCCTTAAACATCAACACATTAATCAACTAAAAAAGCAAGAAAACAAAAAACATTTTTCACAAAGTATTCTGGACCGAGTTGACCTACTCGAAGTGCACAGTACTTACTTTCACATATCATACAGTGTGGGAAAAGTGTATTATATGCAATATGTTTACAAGTTTGTGGGTTTGTTTAGTACAATTTCTACTGTTCAAAAAATGTCCATAACATGGAAATCCATCAATATCCCGGTTTGTGGAAACATACTTGTTAATTCTTTATGAATGCGGGTAAGTAAATAGTTTGCAGCCTATAGTCTCTAATATTAATGGCACCTAAAGCGGGCGCACTTCATCAATGAATTTTGGGAGAAATGCATTATAGGTACATCTTGAGGGTGGAAGAATGTATTTGTTATATGCAAGTTTGACGTAACCACTCATGTTATAAAGAACAGGCTGAGCATACATACAAATACGTGTGTGGGTGGGGGTGAGGAAGGGGGGGGGGGAGTGGGTGGGGAGGAGGGGGTGGGGAGGAGGGGGGAGTTGGCTGGAGATGATATTGAAGCCCGATCAGATTTGTATTAGCTTCCTTTTAAATTTAGAACATTGCCCATATTTCATATCAAATGTGTAGCTATCAGAGTAACCTACATTTAAAACGTTTGTTCCTATTTCCAATACGAGTCAACCAATGATACAATTCTTATTTTAATACATGTCAATTAAGCTCACAACTTGTTTTAACCGTTATCAAAGAAATTTAATTTTTAACAAATTATAGTTTTGGTCAAACAATCGAAATATTAAAGTCACTTTTCTTGAGGGAAGTGACTTTTAACATTCTAAATCGGGTGACTAAAAATAATGCAAACCTCTCCAAAGTCCATTTTTGTCTCTACTGGATATATTTGTTTTTATTTTCCAGCGTACATACCCTAGATATTACCATTTTAATCTGTTCGTGTAAGCAACGAACAATATTGCTCCGTGAACCTTCATGATATACCAAAATAGACTCTTTTATTTTACCGGGTATCGATCTTCTATAATTCAATAAACACGACCCGCTTCCCTGAATTGTTTTCAACTTTCCATTTTCAGTGTTTACGATTGAAATTTTGTCGTAAATTGAGTGAAGAAAAATTAGCCTGTTCGATATTTTGGATTGTATTGGAAACAGTTACAATTTCTTTTTGTAACTATTCGTTTGCAATAGGTCGTACAATTCTATGTTTGGGAACCGTTTTCATACCATAAAACAAACGCATTGAAGTATTTTCAAACAGTATTTTGAACAAGGACGAAATCATGATTATACTCGAGAATACTCTTACTCGTGAATACTCGTACTGGTACTCGTGAGTACTCGTACTCGTGAGTACTCGTACTCGTGAGTACTCGTACTCGTGAGTCTCGTACTCGTGAGTCCTCGTTCTCGTGAGTACTCGTGCTTATGAGTACTCGTACTCGTGATATATTACCATTTGAACACCATAATACGGAGTACAAAATATGGATTGATAATAATCTGCCTTGGGCATACTAGGTCTCATACATACAATATTTGTGTAAACTAAAAAGTTACCTTAATTGACAATCAAAGTAAGAAATAGATGTTTGGAGAAAATAATGAAAATAACACGAGAGAAAAATTTTCTGAACGGAAAATAGCGCAAATCGATCATGTTATTGGGACAGTTGTTTATATTTCTTTTTATTTTAAACGTTAACACATTAGTCATCGCTTTCAACGACCATCATTACGCCCGCCCTTCATTCATATTGCGATTCCAAGATCATGTTTCCGTCACTTGTTGGATACGCTTGATGGTACATGTATGCGTGTTTCTAATGTACGTAAGTTTGTGATGTTAACTTAGGAAATGTATGTGTTTAAGAATGAATAACTCTGACAGATCTCCCTCTCAACATGATTAATAGTTTGTTGTACTCTATGTACGAGAGGCCAGGTATTCTTGAAAGCTACAGTGGTTGAACATCAAGCCATTCAAACAGTACTTGACTCTTATACTCTGACAAGTTTACTTTAATATGATGTCGATACAGATACTTCTACAGATAAGTTAAACATGGATTTATTCTATCGTAAAACAAACGTACTTCTGCCCACGTCTGACAGCTATTCACATTCCTTATTCAACTTCAACTTCGAGCTTATTGACGGGTATGTGTGGGCCACTAAGGGTGAAAATGAACATTATTAGTCAAGATAGAAGATAATGATAACCATTTTGAATCATTTGCCAACAATTTAACATTAAACATTTGAGAATAGCTCAAGAACATTATACAATACATTTGATATTCAAATTACGGATTGCAAAAAGTGGAAAGGTTAAGTTTTCTTTATCAGCAGAATTCGTGTAGAAAATGTCCAGATTTGGGTAAACATTTATTTACAAATCTTGTTCACTTTTTTCTGTGTGATCAGAGTCCCGGGTTTAAGATACCTTTCCGTGACACTGTCACTTTCAGTTAATTATAATGTGAAATAAAAGCACAATAATGAAAAAAAAGAGGAGCAACACAACCGTACAAGACAGTAATGCCCCGATGAAAGCAACAGGGACAACAACAGTCTCCGAAGACACCCAATAATATCTTAATATTTCGCTTCTTTTCCTTTTCAATTGTTATTAACATTTTCGTTTGTTTTTGAGGTTGTAGAAAATGCATTTAGCGCAGACAATTAATTGTCAAACTTCTACAACTTACATCCCCATCAAGAGGTATCATTGGATATAAACTGTTGAGTTTTATCCATATTACAACAAATTTCATCAAATTCTGTGCTAAACGCAAAAGGAAGTGTATTCAATAACCACATTTAGATTTACTTATCATCTATAAACCCCATTATAAGAGAGTCACGTTTATATATGCAATCACAATACTGCAATATGAAGTTGAAAGAAAACTATCACACATGCCCTTGAACGAGGGTTCAATAAGTACCCTCGATCTGGGGTATTTCTTGATTATGTAGGCCGCCATTAATGACGATTTCCCATGATGCAATACGAACCTAGGGGAATACAAGGTAATGCATGTGAAACTAAATTATTAAATGTGGAAAGGAATATAAAGGTTGGTGGTCCATGAAATTAAATCCTTAAATCAGTTATCATGATGGTCTTCGGAAGTTATTAAGACCAGTGTTCAGTTTATTACTCAAAATTGTAGATATTAAGAGAAATTCAGAAATGCGTAGGTTAATTTTCACAATACTTTCCATTATATTGAAGAAACTTCTAAATGTTTTGCTTATAGCTTAGTAATGATTTTCTGTATTTTTAGTTTTCCTCCAAATTGTCGGTTATTTACCAATTCACTGTTCTGATAATATATTCCTTAAGATGTTTTTAATGTAACCATGCAACCACCTGACCACTATGTTTGATTGTACAAGTCATACAATCTCTTTGCTAGTCAGCCTTATTTGAAATATCCCCGCAGAACACTTAATTATATTGCTAGAATATTTGAAATGGGTCATTTTTCGATCAGACGTCTTTGTCAGTTATTCTGTTTCCTATATCTTTGTATATCATGAAAATGCTAATAGTTGTATGAGAGTTCATTGACCACGTTTGCGTTGTCTCGCTTTATGGAATACATATCGTGTATGCTCTATTAATAAATATACGACTGCAAAAACTATGTTAACTGAAATCCTCGTAAACAGAAGAACTTAACATTGCAATTGAACGTTTCTATTCAGTGCTCTGAAGCGGCACTTGAAAAGCTGAATCGTAAAGACTATTTCAAAATATATAATTTCAAACATATCTAGATCAATTGATAAATTATATTTAAATCAATTGATCTAGATTAATTGATATAAAGTTAAAAACATTTCTGTAAAAACTCAAGAGAATGTTTCATTTCTTTGGATTAAATGATATGTAGAAAATTCTTTATATTAGAAATGATGTAGAACTCCTTTGGAAAAGCACATTTAATAAGATTTTGTCATTGAAGGACATTCACTATTGGAATGGTTTCACACCTGGGAATTGGAATTGTTATTACTTAAAATTAATTTGATACGAATCTGACATTCTTAGTACTCGCTAATTAGCTGTTTGTGAAAAGCGAAGGTTGTTTAAAATAATACAATACGTAATTGTAATTCAATCATAATCAGTTACCAAACTATTCGACAGTAGGACTTGTGCATAAATGCGGCTTATTTTTAGATCATATTATGCGTGTTTTGAAGCATTGACTTTAGAAATCGTATATTTCGCTTTATTATATCTTCATAGCAGTGGCGTAGCTAAAGGGAGGCAGGAGCATATTTGCCCCCTACCTGGAAATTACCCAAAACTCGGAAAGTTTGTGCATATTCTAATTTCCAACATAGAAACCAGTATGTTTTTCAGTAACCCTGATGAAAGCGATCGGAATTAGGGTTCAGTTGTACTAGCCATTGCAAAAAGAGCACAAAAATAGGTCTAGAGTTAACAAATTCCCAACTTTTCCTCAAAATGCCTGAACTTTTGCTCAATGTATCCGACTTCTTCCTCAAAATTTGTAAGTAATTGCTTAAATTATCTGACATTTTGCTCAAAATATCCAAATTTTCCCTCAAATATTATCTTACTATTTCCTCAAAATTTCCAACTCTTTTTTTCCGGAAAAACGGGAGGCAGTTGCCGATGGGGGAGGAAGGGGGGGGGGGGAAGGGGGGTAGCTTAGATTCCAGCTTTTCAGTGGAAATGAGTTTATCTGCACCACTGCTTCATCTGTTCATAGTCAAAACAATCATTCTTCGACATTAGGGAAATAGCGTGATAAAAATTATATTCTAACTTTTTGTTGGAATGTATTACGTAACACTGCCCTGCTGTATAGATCATTTCATTTTGATGAAGTTTGGAGAGCTATATAAATAGTGCTACAAGGCAAAAATCTTAGAACGCATGTCCGAAATTGACAAATATATGCTGGTGGGACTGTGAGATCTATAAAGTTGCAAAAGACAGCATGGTATGTTACCAAACCATGCATTGAAAACGTGCTGTTCTAGTGAGCAATAGACTGATTAAAATGCATAGATAATAGAGATGACTCGACATCTCGTTACATCTCAAAGTCCCATAAAATCTGCCTTTCGTGAAGTATTTTGATAATTTCGAAGCTAGGTATAAATTTATCTGATGTTGTTAATAAACCAAAAGAACGCGTAATACTACAATTACATAGTATTCATAATTATAGCGAATCCGCTAAAACACGGCGAGGATTACATTAACATTATCATGGTTAAACGTCCTTGAAATTCCGGGATTAAGAAATTCCTTAAACTAACACTACTATAATATCACCGTTGATTTCTGAAATATATTAATACGTATGATCATACCCGCAATTAATGTTTTCACAGGAAAAGAGTATTTGTTTTCAGTTGAACATCACGCAGTTTTTACTTTGTTAATGTTTTGAAAGATCCTTCGATTGTGGCCTTGGGAATTTACAAATTCGAAAAACTCAACGTTTGCTTATTAGTTAGTTACAATGTAAAATGCTACAAATCATCCCGAGCAAGTTCTTTTTTCCTATTTGGAAAAATGCAATTGCAAAATATTGTAATATAATCATTGCATGCATGAATAATCATAGCATCTATAATGCTTATCTCTTTTACTTGTAGTATCAAGTGTCCTTGGTAAATCAGTTCTCAACGCTGTTATAAGAAAGGTAATGTCTCTTATTTCTGATCAAGATTATTTTGTCTTCATCCCTTTCGTTTCTTGCTTTTTGGCATTTCTGTGGAAATTTAAAATGTTTGGGGAGACAATCGAAAAAGAATGATATGAGCAAATTTCTAGTTGTCACATTCTGAGGTCACAAAATATTGCGCAATTTAAGCTAATTCCGTATTTAATTTTAAAATGCTGTAAAATGTACATCTTTATTAACGACTGTGATGGGACATTTTGCTGTGATATTTGCATGGTGTTTATTATATTTGAATCCGTTTAAGCTCATGTTGTTGCCACCTGTCCATACACCTTACGTTTCATACACCCTTCATGTTGTTAGTTTTCATAATAGCTCTTGCCATATTTTCATTTGATAGAAATAAATTCACAAGGTCAATTTATGTCGTTGCACTTCTCAACTTTCTTTTCTTTACCTATTCATATCTGGTGGACTACGTGATACTATGCATCACCATTCTTGTTCATATTCCCCGGTGGTCAAGATGTCTGCTGTGTTTATTCACGGAGTATTGACGAAAATGCCACTGTATAGTTTAATGAACACATTATTCACGCAGTTAACAGCTGATGACGGTGTTCTTCTCTAACAGCAAGTAGTAATATATTCTTCTAATGGTCAAGAATGATACAAAATCTTGACACAAATTTTGAGTCCAATGGAGTATGGGTAACATATGTATGCAAATGTATCGCCATGTTTACATAAACCTTACGTCCCTTTATGTCTGCCTTTCTCATCATGAAGTCTAACGTTTAAGATGTGGCATTTAAGAAGTCAATAATCTTATATAATTTGCACATCTGTTCATGTCAGTCGGTATTCAATCATTTCAAAACATGTCATGAACACTACAAAATTAACAAAGCGAATTCCAAGATGGAAAAAAGAAAAACCGGCTTATCATCCATGTCAACAAAACAAATCCATCCTCTTGCTGTAAGTTAATAGAAGAACATGTTTATAAGTGTCTTTCTATTTTCAGAACAGAATTTATTATTTTACTATTTAAGGAACAATTAATGAAATGCAAATAAATCTTCCCTATGTGTAACGTGTACATGTTGTTAGCATATAGAATTGCAAACAAGTCAAACTGAAAAACTATTTGATTGCCATGTATAAAACCACACCATTTTGTAGAATTATATTAGAGTTTCTCTGTATCCGATTCTCTACGCCATTTGGAGTGTCACCTGGCATATTCGTGGACCGGTTCTTATGTAACGTCTCAATGGATATACAACTCACATAAATGTTTTGTTCACAAACCGTCACTGATTCTACTCTAAATGACGTCCATAAATAAGAAAAATCAAATTAGTTGAAAGTGATATTTGCAGATGATCTGCGAAGTTCTACACCACTAACAAGTAAAATTAGTAAGACTACATGTCGCCGAAAATCTCAAGCCCATTGGCCATTATCATTTGGAAAAGATATGGTTAGACGCGTACGCCTTGCAAGGCAATCTCGAGAAAAATTACATTTTGCTATTTATTTCAAGTACATTTTTTCTGAAAGTATCAAAACCAAAATTAATATCACCGGATTTCATCAATCCTACTGGGCTTCATTTTCCTTAAGGTATGGTTAGAAATGCGCACGTCGCGACGCAAATTCGATCAAATGGACACAATTTGACCAAATATGTGCACATATATAGCAATTACTCCTGTGCCTGAAGCATAGATGTCCAGGGTTTGCCCAAAGACGCAAAAAAGTTATTTTCCATCAGAATTCTAAACACATACAAATTAGATTATGAATCGATTGCCGTTGGAAGTTAAAAAATGTTTACCACCAGCGTTTACAGAAGTAAAGGTTAACACATGTAAGTTACATATGGTTAACTACGCATGCATCACAATAACAAGAAATGGGCGTAGAAGGTAAAAGTGGCATAGTATCCGCGTCGAATTTTCCCCGCATACCCTTTCAGATCTTAATAATCCTATACTATGTATCGATTAAGCATGGAAATTTCAGAAAGCAAGCAGAGCTACTAATGAAGGACATGTATTACGCAGGTAATACTCGTCTAAGACACATATTTAATTACAAGATGAAATTAATTCTTACTCCAATATCTATCAGTCCAGGAGCAACCTGAAAAACTGGGTACTTTTGAAAATACCCAAAAAATTTGGTACTTTTATGTATTACGTCAACGCATGAACCTACACATTTGACAAGTCCTTTCTTAACGTATGGGGTTTCTTATTTTCCGCTCAGGATCGTCCAAACTTTCACTGGATATCCTAAAATTTTGGAGACGGATAGTAAATAGATATTCAAAACTTTTCACCCCTGCTTTTTGTAATACATCGTCGCCTTTGAGAGAAAATCAATAAAACAGATTATGAGCAATCTGTTTTGTTGATTTTCAGAATATCCAGTGAAGTTCTGGACAATCCGGAGCTGAAAATGAGAAACCCCATACGTTTAGTGTGTGCTCGTCAAATGTGTAGGCTCGTGCAATGACGTAATACATAAAAAGTACGAAAATCTTGGGGCATTTCAAAGTACCCAGTTTTTCTGGTTGCTCCCGGACTGTCTATGGTAAGCTTAGATAAACCGTTTTGCCGCGGTCATCTTTACCCAGTTTAAAAAATGAAACACCTTGTGTTTTGGCAGTTGATGCTTTTATCTGATTTTAGAACTGCGATGTAGAAATTTCAAGCAGGGGAATCGTAATATATAGTTCCTTTAAAATTTTACTTTTTTAAAGTAATTCTCAAACAAGATACACGTGTAAGGAATTTACATTATCTAAATACAAGTTAGTCGTTATATTAAACGGTAGACAACTTCAACTGCAAATTGCATTACAGCCGCCTTGCTATTATTTGTTTTGTTTTCATCAAAGCTGTAATTTTCATATATTGATTTCTGATAAGATCTGAAAAATGTTAACAGGTCTCTTAATCTTCCTTATCTAAAATGTATTTTTTATATAATTCGGCAACGGCTCATTTAGCAAACTGCTACATACTCTTTCATTCGCAGAAAACATTTTTGTTATTGACAAAGAGCATAAATTCCACCGATGTTCATCATGACTTATTTCCCGAAGGATCACAAAAACCTGTCACCTTTTTGGCATTGATGACTTTCCCCCCGACAAAAATGAAGAGTTGAAGAAGCACAAACAGAAATGAACGTTACATGGCGACACTAAGAAAGTATCTCTTTGTAAATCTTGGAAATGATTCTCGAGGGTAACTTGGGACTTTTAGCAGCATTTCATTTGTTAAAGAATGGAAGCTGAATATATATTTGTCACTTACAGTACGATCTAAATCAAATGAAACAATTTTGCGTCAATTTAGCAGAGGTTATGAGCAATCCGGTTTGGTGCTTATGTACGCGAGCTATATTCCATAAGAATGCAATAGAATTACATTTTAATCATTTAGAAAATAAAACGATACACTGGCTAATATATAATTTATTCTTTCATGAATGTAAGCCACAGAGTAGGTCGGTTAGTTTTTTTTTTCTTGATTACGAACTGTCACTTTTTTCTCCAATTACAGGATATCATATGAAATATATATCATAAAATCTGTATAATGCTCATGCAAATCTGAACTGTGCTTCTAATTACAACACCTGTTTTAAGTGATAACTCTTGATTCTTATTTGCGATGAGGGTCTACTATGTAATTGTCGCTTTAAAGAGAATTTCTTTCTTGGATGGTCATAAACCTATGAATAGCAAATAGGTAAAATATAACCATATTTTTCAAATTTACATATATTTGCCGGCCATAGTTGACATTTATTCCTTGATATTGAGACGCGTTATAGGATTATATTTCCTTATAGCAATGGTCTTAGATAATTCTAAAATTCAGTTTAACTTGATCAATATGCAAATTACACCTTGATCAATCCGCATTAAAAAATTATGAAATAAAGATAAGATGTTTCATACTGATTTTTAAATAATTGTGTACTGTGCCAAACTTGAAAGTCATAAACTAAAAATATTATATATAGAAATAGTTGTGTAAGTGCGTTGTGGATTTGTACGAAGGGAATATCATGTATAGCTTAAGGTTGTTGATATTTTATGATAAAATGTTTCTCATACCATTTATACAACTTGGTGGTATGATGAAAGCAAGGACCTAAAAAATAACATGAAGAGATTTGAAAAACATGTATACACATATTTAGTAGAATGAGGTACTGTATCTACGTTTTTTCGTCAACCAGTCTGGAAGCATGCCTATTAATCAGTTAATAGGAACATTTATAACACACGAGAATATGGAAGTCATGCCGTCATATTGTTCAGATGTTGCGATAAAGTGTCCTAGTTTCTAATTTATTTACTTGAAATATCAAAAATCATTGTGTTAAAAAACATTTTAATTTTCAAATTACCGTTTCGCGCCTAAAATCCTAGCTCTATTTTCTATTTTATCTCATATTTCGAAAACGGCGTAGTGAACATATCAAATAAGAGTGGAAAAGTTGTAGCCATGACAGTAATTAAGGTATTTTCATAAGTTTTAGGTTTCCCCTAGCAAAGATATTTTTCCCAGACGTATTTAAAATTTAAGATTTGTAACATTGCATTAGGCTTTAACGTTAGGATAGCAAAGGATCATGAGAAATTTTACAAAATGGCGACTTCCATGTAGCAAAATGTTCCTATTATTAGGAACATTTATGTTCCCATTAATAGGCATGCTACCGGACTGTCAACAGATTGGAAATTTAACTTCAACGTGAAAATAAGAAAGAAAGTACCAGATTAAATAATCTAATTGCATGAAAATGCAAAACAGTAATTTCCCATAGACGATTAATATTTGTGCCTATTAAACTAGAAGCTCTTTATTTCTGAAGGTTCAATTCCATTATTGGTTGTTAGTTTAAGAAATTAGTTGTTAGTTTAAGAGGGTTTGCGTCATTTAAGACTGTTTACATCAGCCACCACCTATGCAAGTTCAACTCAATCGTTTAGCGTGGAGAGCAGCCCGGTAAAGTGTTGAAGCCATCATGGATATGTGGCTTGATTTAAGTTCATGTGAATATCGATTTTGTATGAATAAAAACCAGAATCTGTCACATTTTAGTATCATTTGTCCTGAACACTGATTAGGTGGATGAAAATGGGGGTTAGAAATCAAATACATTTTGACAAGGCAATGACTTTTTATGGTCCAGCGAGGTTACAAAATATTGAAGGTCATACCATGCATTTGCTATATTTTAAATGGTCCGACATTATTTGGCTCTCACCTCTGGAAATCTGACTCCTTTCCACAGAAGATTGATTTGATATAAAACTTACTTCGAATCGTCCTGCTGGGTAGGCTAATCAAAGAAAAGAAAATACAGTCGTTCATGACAGTGATATAATTTTCTTAGTTTGTCTGATAAGGGAATACCTTGTACTGTTGTAGGGGAAATGTCAAAAGAAGACTCTTAAAACACGCTAAGAACGAATCAAGACTATCCCACATATTTACTTTTAAAACTGTGGAGATGTAGACATAGTCAAATAAACGACAAGTGGTTTCATTATCCAAATGAAAAAAAGAGTCCTAAATTTTGAAAATCCTTTCATAATTTTTAAAACCATCTCACATTGTGGTTTTCAATGGTTGTTCACATCCTGTAATTAATCTAAGCCTCGACTTTAAATAAATTGTTATAGTTGACGGGTTACACTAAATGGATGGTTGATTAAAAATAATATGTTGATAATTTTTTAAAAGCTTTACGGACAATTACAAGACATTTATTGAAGTATCTTAATTAGTTCAATGTCGCTTGACGTCAAAAAAGTCAAAACTAATTTGCATCTAATTAAGATGTTCTTTTTATCATTTGATTACACAAATTGACTAAGCAAAAGATATTTGTAAATACCGTATCTTCAGTGAAAGGTCCAAGAAAATCGATTTGCTAGCAGTAATAAAATTGATTTACTTCAAAGGAAATTTCCTGTGGTCAAATTGTGCATTCGTCTTCATAAAAAGCATAATGATGAAACAAATTCTTCGATACCTTGATTAGAAGGTATCGAATTTCATTCAATACTATACTAATGTCGTTTGCCTTTTGAAAGAGCATATAGGCCATCAACAATACCCTCCAGCAAGCCCAATTTTGGACCATCGATTCATTTCCAGCTGAAGTTTTGTCTTCTATTTTCTGCCTCGTCCTCTCTTACTCTTTCCTTGAAAGTTCCATCTGATGTTCCATGTCGCCATCTTAGTAATCCTCTTGGGTGTCAGAAGGGGTGTCGGTCTTACAGCTTCCTGATAGTGTGTCATAGTTTTTCGCTGCGAAGGCCCTTTCTCACCTAAGCCAAGTTGCCTTTCAATTCTCGTTAATGTTTCTGCAACCTCAGCTTTCCGGTTAGGACTGTTTGACCTAAGCCAACTCCAATAACCTTAGGGGTTGTGGTCTACGATTCGTCTGTTCTCTATCCTTTCACCTGTCCAGCATGGGTGTCCCTACCAGGAGCAAATGCTCCCGCTGGCATAGCTCACTGTGTCACTGAGGTACAAAAGCACCCTAACTACGGAAGAAGTGGACCTTAAAGATGAAATATCGTCTCAGTTGAATTGAGACGTTCCTATCTTTCATGTCACATCTGGTTGTGGAATCGTTTCTAATTAAGTACATACCGTGCGCATTGTGTGTGTGTGTACAGTGTGCTAATCACTTCCGCGGCGGTTATTGATTGTTTGTGTTTGTTTAACACTATTGTAAAAATGCGATGTAAAATTGGTGGAGTGAAATACGGAATTACAGTATGTTTTCTTTATTCATGTATTAATAGCATTTCATGTCCGTAATCAATAGGTTGCTGGGTGAGACACGAATCTGACTGTTCGCATTAACCAATTCAGATAATAAAGATATGATGATGCATATCTATCAGTAGATTGTATTAACGATTTTTTCCCGCAATTTTTTTAATGCAATACATGAGGTAGCGGGAGGGCATTTCATTTTGTTAAGCTTCAGATTGTGACAGCTTTTTCTCCAATCAGTGTCAGAAGTGCAAACACATCTTATTTCGCGCAGTCTAGTTGACGAGACGAGGATGAAATGAAATAAGCTTTAAAGATCCATCAGTATGTTTTACAGTAATCTTTCAATTAATATTTTAACAGATGAAGAATTTTTATATCACGTTCATTAAGTAATAGAACTATGTTTCAAAAAAATTCGCTCGCAGGTTCTGCCATTCGAATCATGTCACTAAAATAAAATGTGTTATTGGATGAGTTGCAATAGGTGGTATCTAACAAGTAATGGCTCAACACTATGGAAAGCAAATATCTATCTTTTGCTATGCCCATCTTATTATAAGCACCATTGTCGTAATTTTAGGTAGTATTGTCTTGCACCTCAACCAGTATATTATGAAATTTTAACTACCCGGGGACATTTATATAGCCAAGAAATGTCATAACATTCAGGCAAAAGTGTGAGTGTAGTAATAAATATCAAGTTGACTAGACTGATTGAAGAGTGTATTAACTGGTTAAGTCTTATCTGAATGAGACCAATCTTTTTTGAATAGGCGTTGGGGTTTCATACCAGCGGTACGAGTACGATTTGAGGTAAGATTTATATGTTTCTTGCGTGCAATTACAGTATATTGTGTTGCGAACATCATGCAACACATGCATACAGTTGAAACAAATGAATTAAATTGTCTGAAATTCCCATACTTTTGGTAGACGAGACGTACTATAAACTGCACACACACACACCCAGGGATGTAAATCATTCGCATGACTCAACGTTTAGTGATATACAATCATCAGCGTCGTTCCACCCATGAATCAGTCACGTGTTTACATAAGTTCACTTCACCCTCCCTATATGTGTACCTACCGACTTTGCTGCATGCCTCTCGTGACAGCTCAATGTTTAAATTTGTGAACATTTTTACGTTAAATTGGCAGCATTTCCAAAACAAATGAGCTCTTTCTTGAACACTTCCTTTTTTTTGCCATTACACTTCTATCAAACCAAATCCTATGCTTTTTTTCTTGATTAGAGCATTATTTCATTTCTTCATCTTATCAAAAGAATGCTCATTCTGTAGCATTACAATTTATTTATCGTTACTGACTGCTTTCGCTATAAATGCATTTTAATATCTCAATTACCAGTCTCCCTCCTTTAAGGAGAAAACAAATTAAAATTTCACTCGCTCCCTTGACTGCCTAAAAAAAATTAATCACTGTCAGCAGTAGTCTTTTCCTCATTTATCATCCTAAGATTGAAAACATTGACTTGTGATATCATGTGATTTTTTCTTGTCATTTTTTCATTTCGTGCCGATATTACATTTCTCAATATAATTGAAGGTGAATGGACTGTATATCTGTATATGGAGAGACCATACTCTTTCCTTCATTGTTGTTCATTTTCATTTCTATCAACGACTCCTCGGAAGTCAAAGCAAGGGCGTTTATGCACTACTAAGTGATACAAATTATCCAAAGCTTTGAAGGAAAGTGAGTGTGTCTGCAAACGATGATCTGGTAGAATATGTCAACATATATTACATGAATTGATGCAACTGGATTTGAACACCAATCTGGCAACAGAGATTAAATCCTTTCAGGTAACTGACATGATCTGAGATTCTCCAAAATATACACTTCGAGAAGAGGCACGTGTGACTGTGTAAGCCACAGGTTATACAAACCTTAAACCACATTAGATTATACTGCAAAATTGCAACATACATAGACCTTATAGGTCAATTAATTATTTAAGGCGAAGATGAAGACAATTCAACATTTCTGGCTGTTATGTTTCAGATTCACTGCTGACGTGTGATGGAAATATCTTGAGATGAGATTTCTTTTTTAAGACCAAATGTTGTCATAATGATATCATACATGTCGAATTTAATTATCTCTGTAAACAATCATTTTTAAACTACTCCTACATCCTATTCCCTTGATTGGATATCCGAGAACTTCGTGACCCGAGGTCATCAGACCGCATAGTAACAGCGCGCATGGAGTAAAAACAAAGCGATCAGCTGTGTTTGTACCATATACCGTACGTACCACACACAGTAAACACATACGGAACTGCCCACGTGTATCGCGCAAAACTTGGTCTTCCCTCCAGCAAATGACATCTTCTCTCGAAAGTGACGTGGCACCAACCAACAGAATGACTTTTCCTATTATGTGTTTACAAAATAGCATGAATTGCATACGATTGTAGTAGAGGAAAATTTGTAGCTGCAGTCAAATATATTGCTCAGGTTATAGTAATAATCCAAAAGAGAAATTGAACAAACCTCGAAACTTCCAAATTTACCCCAGCTTCCTTCTCCATCCCTCCCAAGAAAAGTTTACGACCAATCTCTGTGTTCTAAAACCATACAGACACAATCAATCCCCAAACATTAAGCTCTTTTGTCTTTTGTATATTTCTAAACAAAACAGCGTTATTCATTAATTAATCCACCAAGCAACCCTCTTTTTACTTATGTTATGCTAAAACCATTATTTATTAATTCATCCTATATAATATCAATTCATCCTATATTTATTAATTCATCCTATTATTTTGAATATGCTGTTTTACCTTTTGGGAATAAGTTTACCCGCTGCAAAACCAAAACATAATGATAATAAAAATTGTAATTATGATCACAAATCCCTTATTATGATTATACGATACAGACACTTTATTACTTAAATATAATGTTTATATATTGTAACAGATTATGTAAAAATTTGATTTTACGTATTTAAATCAATGTAAAAAAATACTGAAAATATAGGAATGGGAATATATCAGTTTACTTCCCAGTTTACTTTTATCAGTTTCCCAAAAATGTAAAGTTTCTGAAGAAATGGGATAGTCATGCAATCATTAAACTTACCAACTTCTTGGCGCCATCATTGCATTTTCTCACCTTCTTATATTTACACAATGATAGAATAAGAATTGGTTAAGTTTATGTTACCAAATTGTAATTGGATGCATGTTGTTTTTAAATATCATCAAACAAAAATTCAATTATTCTTTTTAATTATGTCAAATATGTATTAAGAAAATATACTTTCAGCTTCTTGTATTCTGTTACAGTGAATTCTTAATATATATTTTTATAATCACTGACATTTTAACTGCGTATATACATACTAAAGATTTTGCTGTCTTTCTTTAATGATAAGCATTTACCGATTGAGCAAGTTCAAAGTGAGTATCGATACAAACCCAGTATGTTTAGAATGTAGAAAATAGATTTATACTTTTATATTTTTTTAATAATATGTGCTTATTCGCAAATGCACGAATGATAGTCAATATAGATATGGTATATCTTTATGTAGCACAATAGTACTACAGAAGCTTATTCCTTTTAATAAAAAACACAAAGCCGAGACCACAGGCAAAATAAAGGATATAGATTGATATTAGTTATTGGTTTTATATATTTATTTTTCAATTTCATCAGAGTGATTCATGTAGCAAGAATTTGAATGCAAATAACTGTCTTAAAGTATATTTAACCTCTCAAGGTGTGCAAGTTATCTCTGGAGAAAATGAAAATTGTGCCACACAATGATGATAAGTCAATGAAAGTGAATTTGAAATAGAATAATCTGTCGCTTCGACTTACTTTATCTTTGTTGGATTTTTTTAGGATCGAGTACATCTTGTTTAAGAAACTGGTTTTGAGTTTC
>JAIGNY010000448.1:260000-262500 GCA_020152595.1 Chiridota heheva | reverse complement strand
TTTGCTGCATGAATACAGGCTACTTCTTGCCCACGTGAGGTGAAAGACAAGGGCGATATCCCACGTGGTTTTTTGATCAGCATCCTCAATTTGATATGATATTGATAATCTATTGAGAAGGGTGTAATATCATTGTTCCGAATTTTGCATTTTGTACAATATGGCACGCTTAAAAACAAAATAATATCAAATGTGATATTTAAAGTTTAAGAAAAATCCAATTTGAAGATAAACCATTCTTTAATTTGGAGGCATTTAGAGGGATTTCATCACGGGACTCTAACTCAACTGTGGGCCATTTTGTAGGACATAGCTTTGCGCGTTGAGTATTTCAAGCGTCTGATCTTCACACAGCTCAGTCACATCAAACGTAAAAGAAACAGACTCGATCTAAAACACGAGCTGGCACACGCTGGTGATGAAAACACGCGTTGGGCATGTAAAACACGTGCTGGGAATATAAACACGCGCTAGTTAAAATGAACTTGCCAGATGAATTATTTTTTTAATATAAAAATGTTATTTTCAAGAAACAATTACCCTTTTAGTACCTTAATTAGTGGATTCTAAACACGTTCCATTAGTTAGTGCAACCAACAGCACAGCAAGATTTCGGTATACTACTTACAAAAGTAATCTTATATAACAACATGCAAACGTATGTAAGTGTACAGCAGACGGCAGTCTTCCTTACAAAATGGCGCTGTAAACAAAGTCATGTGACCTCAGTACGTCAACTAAAACATCCTTATTGGTGAAGCAATTTTAAGATACCTATGACCTGAAATTATAATAAACATATAAATAAGAAGTGAAATCTATTATCTTATTACTTTTAACTTAAAAGCACGATGTAAACACAATATATAAATATAATATTTCGCTGCATACTGTATATTAATTAGGATGTCTTAGGTATTATTCTTTTATCACGCTGGATGAGAAATGTCAATTGTAAGTTATTTCTTACTATATGCCAATCTTTATGCTTTACATTTTTATGAATAAATCTTAGGAAAAGCATGTGTTCTAAACCATTCTTAGCTCTAAAGATATATGATTTGAAATCATAATTATGTAATAAAACAAGAGAAATAAGAAATGGAGTTTATTGACTTTCTATTTAAAGAAAAAAGATCAGGTAAGAAACAATTTGATTTAATATGTAGCTGCTTATCTATATGAAAGATATCGATATTCCCCTAGTTCCAGGCAGTTTTACAATTATTGACAGATTGAGCGTTTTTAATAAAAATGTTATCATACTCGTATACTTCTGTCCTAGTAAAACTAAACAGTGATAACATATGAGCAGAATTAAGAAAGGTATTAAATGGATACTATTTTCCTCTCCAAAATGTTACGGATGAAATATTGCAACGTATATTTTAATAAGGAAACCGTACCCAGAGGTACCAACACAAACAACAAAACTATCGCAAAACCATTTGTCATTCATCAATCTTTATTTCTTGCTATCCTCTTCATTTTTTTTACAAGAAAACTAATATTTATCCAGAAATATATTGTATGATAGAAGAATGATAAGATTATTCTCTAAGCGCAGCGTAATCCTTCAATATTGCCAGAAATGATAGTTTGTATGAATCATTGTCGCAAACAGCGTGATGTGTATTTTCAATTCATAGCTATTCTTCGCTTTAGTAAGGCTCGTTAATGTAAAATATAAGGATTTGAAATAAACATTGAAATCATTATTATTTAGCTTCATATGAAAGATGCTTGATTTATCTATTTTGGAACTTGTATAATAACAACTAAGACATTTTTCGATGATTCTACTTTGGAAAGGACGTTTGTATTTGATAAATTAAATAGCTGTTCGCCAAATTTAATATAATATTTATTGTAAATCGTACACGCAAAACATGTAATTTGTTTTGTGACACGTTAACCATCCTGATGCGGCTTTATGACATCACCAATTGAAAGACTGCAAATCTTTGCCATCATGGAGAATGTTATACAGAAAAAGCCCTTACCTTGTTTTTTCGAATTATTCTTCCAATTGAAATCTACAGATTTGTAAGAAAGGTAATATTGATCTAGAGAGTCAAGATATCATTCAGTTTACTTGAATACACTATAAGCAGAAAAAGCACCTCTCAGGTCAGGTATGGAGTCGTTAGAAGTCACCCTCTTCCACAGAGAAGAAAAAGTATGATTAAAAAACAAACATAATTATGCGTCACACCCTTTCATCACGAATGTAATCAAAACATTCTCCAGGCTTTTTTTAAATGAAATTATCTTTTCATGCAGACTTAGTCATCATCTAGGAGTACTCAAGCAAATAGGAAGGTCGTTGTTTGGGGAATACTGTGAATGTGAAAGAAAATAAGAAGTTTGATCGACAACGCGTTGCCATAATCGTGTGCATGGTTGCAAGTTTTTCATGGTAGTCTTAGGTTTCCTCGTGGGCTCACCGTTACTTTTATATTGAACCCTTTCAGAGGAATCATGATCATAGAAATACAGG
>JAIGNY010000448.1:252500-255000 GCA_020152595.1 Chiridota heheva | reverse complement strand
TTATATCAAATGAATAAAAATCATTTAAAAAAAACCTAATTACTTACATGTATATAAAAGTTACTTACAGTAAGAAATAAGAATTGAAAGATAAGATCTAACAATACAAAGGGAAAAAAATAATTACAAGACTAACAACATTATAAGATAGGCCTATAAAATACCTGTATATCACAACAGTTGAACGATAAAGAAAAATATTTTAAAAAATTAATTCATATAAAACAATATGGATACGTGAGCCGTGGCGATAAAAGGATAATAAAATAAAATGATTTGAAATATATATTTAAAAAAAGAGAACTATTACTTAAATGAATTGAAGGCTATGATAAAAAGATGTTGTTTTTAGATTTTGCTTAAAACGAGTTGGGCAAGTTTCACTACGGAGATGGTCGGGCAAAGTATTCCAAAGTTTTAGGTGCAGCATAGTAAAAGCCTCTGGCTCCAAAAGAGGTCTTGGTCCGAGCCGGGGGTCTGAGGTATAACAAGAAGGTGCTTAGATGATGATCCTAATAGCCTTATTGGTTCATAAGGAGTTAACAAGTCGGCAAGGTAACTGGGTGCAAGGCCACGAAGACACTTCAAAGTTAACAAGAAGATTTTAGGCTACAATTAATTCTATACCTAACTGGGAGCCAATGCAACCTTAACAACACAAGTGAAATATAACTGTACTTTGTGGTTCTAGTAACAAGTCTGACAGCTGCGTTTTAGGCCAACTGCATTTTTTGTAACAGACAGTCAGGCAAATCAAATTATAAGGAGTTGCAATAATCAATGTGAGAGATTATAAAAGTGTGTGCCAGAGATTCGCACGAAGCATCATCAAGGTATTTGCGGATTTGTCAAAGTCTGTAAATCATGTATGAAGCTTTCTTAAATACAGCAGCTATTTGTGAGTTAAAAGAGAGATATTAAAGATGAAATGTTATATTAATGATGAAATGTTATACTAATGAAGAAATATTATTTCTTACTGTGCATTGATTCTGGTCATTGTAATCATTTAAGAATTCCAATAATGGGTCTCTTAAGCAGTTAAGCCTCCCTCATAAACACCCACTCTTCGTAAATTAAGAAAATAAAAAGAATAAAAGTTCCAGTTCAATCCAAGCAGGGAAGTGCATAGTATCTTTCTGATCCAGGTAAATATCTACTTCGACACATGGTTGAAATTTCAGGTCCAAAGTGTCAAATATTCGACACGCATTTAACAAAAATTGTGAAATAAAACCAAAAAATCAATTGAGAGTACCTCAGACTAGAGATATGATTTGGGATTATGGGTCTAATTAGTGCTATTTCAATTTAAAATTTAATCATTCAATAGTAAATCATTTATATTTTTAATTCCACCGAGTTTTATAAGCCCACTCTCTAAGCGGACAGGAGTACAATTCACAGCTAAAAGGTTTAAAGTAAGGACCACTATAATAGTTTATGCGGAGTGAACTTCAGTCTGAGAGGACGGTAAATTTAGCTCTGATAGAGTATTACTTACTTGAGCTTACCCTTCTGCCCTTATAATAGGCAAAATTTGTATCTTTCTCAAAGTGCAGCTCACACCGTATACAGTGGTTCTTACCTATAGTATCGTTGAATCCATTTCACTCTTTTGCAATTAGAGACTAGGCCCATAAAACTGTCGGAGGTCAACTCCTTGTTAAGAATACGAATGATCATGACTTCCATATAATACCCCGTTTTTATTGCTCGATGCTTAATGCGTGATGATCCTAGACGGATCCTAACTTCAAGGATATTTCCAAGCGGGCACCTTAATCAGTTAATGAATCTTCAAGGATATTTCGCAGCTCAATGAACATTGTTTTCCAACAGTTAGTGCATTCATATTATGCAGATACATTTCTACCGTTTTCGGCGAGTCAAAGGTGTTTTATCACGATCTGCTATTTGGTTATGTATCTTTTTAGTATGATGAAAATTCAAAGGTTCGAGAAAAGCTTTCCATAACAATTTCATGAAAATGGTGAATAAATGTGTAGATTCATTCAGCAAATCCACTTTTTTGGCCTGGAGATTGATACACTTAAGCTTTTATCAAAACAAATCTCTTAAGTGGATTTTGAATAGATGCTACGCTTTGTTAGCAGCTTGATATTTTCCATTGAAGAGCAACACAATTTGTATGCAGCTCTTAGAAATACCCAAGCTTTTTTTTAAATCCTTGTAGAATATAGAAGATTTTTCCAAGCTGATGACAATCCATGCATTATCTGATTATAAGGCGATATTTGGTAGATGGAAATGGAATAAATACATACGAAAATTCAAAGCATGAGCATTATAACAACCTCATCATGTACAACAGTCGACATTTTCCGGCAATTGAAACCCGTTAAGTAAAAATAAGTTAATTGCACTGCTTGAAGCTTCAATATTGATTAATTTGCAGCTCTTTATATTTCGAAGTTGAATTCCTCAGTTTTCTTTTCCATTGTGGTTTTATTTAGTTTGCAATCAAGCAGCTTATCCT
>JAIGNY010000448.1:245000-247500 GCA_020152595.1 Chiridota heheva | reverse complement strand
TCGACATCCATACATTCCTAGAAACGGGTGAACTCATTTTAAGCAGAAGATAATTAACAATAGTATGTATTTCCAAGCGTACTAAGTATCTTAGTTTCCGCTGCATTTAGTTTTAATGTTAACTTTATATCTTGAGAATGATCATGTTGAATACCACCTATTTGTCTCTTTACAGACATAACTAAATTAAATTTTAACAATTGGTTGAAGATAGTCTATATATAGAATAAATTGCTAAAGATACCTTACTTCTTACAGTACAATCAATTGTTATTGATTCTAGGAACTATTATAGATGTGATTCCGTCCAGGGATTAATTAAACGCTATATTACCTCCTGGCACGGATATGGAATTCACATGATTATATTGGAAGAAGAAATTTGAAAATAAAAGTGTTTATTAATCATTATCACTCTCTTTCTTAAAGATAAAGGATACCCATCGGCGAGATAGATTATTTGGAAACTCCTTGACAATTATAAAGCTAATAAAGAATAGATTGAAATGAATAATTTCACTGTTTTCTAGATCGTCAGGTTCACTCCTTCTAGAAAATATACAATCAGTAATTCTATACTTAATTACATTGCTTTGAATTATTCTGCCACGAAAGTCGTTACAAACTAGATTATGCTTCTTGAGATAACTCAAAAATGACTAAAAATGACTTATCATATTTAAATTTAAAATACAAAAATTCATAACATAAAAACAATTTAACAGTGAAGTAGCTGATCTGCAGTGTACAGTTAGGAACAAATTAGAATTTTGGGATAAAACATGTTTGTTACGTCAGATAACGAGTTAAGTCAGTTGACGAGTTAAGTCAGTTAAGGAGTTAAGTCACTTAAGGAAGTAAGTCAGTTAAGGAGTTAAATCAGTTAACGAGTTGAGTTAGTTAACGAGTTAAGTCAGTTGACGAGTTAAGTCAGTTAAGGAGTTAAGTCACTTAAGGAAGTAAGTCAGTTAAGGAGTTAAGTCAGTTAAGGGTTAAGTCACTTAAGGAGTTAAGTCAGCTAACGAGTTGAGTTAGTTAACGAGTTAAGTCAGTTAACGCGTTAAGTCAGTTAACGATTTTTTTAATCAGTAATAGTTTATATTTCATTGAACATTTTAATTCGTGGCACATATTTTCATGGTTTCACCAGTCCAAAAGAAGGCATAAAACATTAAAATAAGAAACCAAATTGTTCTTTAAATTTAAAACGTTGTTTTTGAAACTGAGGAAAATATGGCACAATAGTATTTTTTGGCGGGAAACAGTCACACGGGAAACAGATTGCAAGAAATAACGTTTGTCTTTTATATTTAGTACTTCTGTACAAATGTATCACAACGAAACGGCTGCTGCCCAATGTATGTAATCTAAGGCTAGATTCAGGTTACTTTAAGATAAAACATATCCTGGACTGTTTACAGCAATACGTGAGATGATTTCTTCCCTTTCAAATTCAAAATTACTACAGTCTTTGTAATACGTTGATCGACCATAAAACTAAAAACGAGCGTGAGTACGCATATGAATCGTGTTATGAGAAAGATTGTAATAATGTGAATGCAATGTTCGGTATAACTTGTTAGTAATAACTTGTGTGTGGCTTAAAGTACAATATGTTACTTCATTCAAAAAAAAATTCTTCTAATCATGCAGATTGGATTTTTCATTAACCAACAAAAAATCGAAAAGTCAAAAGCTGCTGATCAATGAAAGCTTATAAACTGCTAAATGTAGAGTTTATATTATATCAATACGTCAACTTTGTGCAAGAGTGAACATATCATCTGTTACAATAACCATCGATTGTAAAAAGTTCAAAAACTATCCAGGTTTACTTTTAAGCTAGTCAAATTTTTTCATTAGTTCCTTTTACAGATATTAGCTCACGGACGATTAATATAGCGGAAATAGAAGAAAATCAGCCTGTTCAATTTAAAAAACGACACTCATTAAAAAAGAAAAATGATAACTCCTGTCAAGGCGTTTTCTAGTGTAAACTATTTTCTTACACATTTAGACATTGCACATTAATGAATTGGTCTCTTGCTTCCAGTTTTCACTTTTCAATTTTCATAAAAGGTTTAAACCGCTTGTTATTTGTCTCTTTAATCAACAAGTAACTCATTATATTTTTTTCACGAGTCTCACGAGTGTTTTATTTTAGCCATATTATTTGATACAATACAAATGCAATTGAGTGATTCAAATACCAACCTTAGGAATTTTGTCCCGACTTCTATTAATTCTTCTTTGTATTCTGCGTTGATGAAAATTGTCACGGGTTTTGAAGGGAAAAATAATACAGCTTAAGTTGCCGCTCCACTTTTTTTCAGGGTTTGTTAAACTTTAATGATGCAGTATTCTCCTTCAAAATTTTGTATGTATAACGTTCTAAAAGAAATTGATTTGTTTTCAGCGAGTCAGAAGCTAGGGCCCCCATTGTAAATTGTTTCTCGGAACCAGATAATTAAAAAAAAAAGTAATTAAATAAAAGATCAGT
>JAIGNY010000448.1:150000-242500 GCA_020152595.1 Chiridota heheva | reverse complement strand
GGCAGATCTACTTTATGACTAAGTAAAGACACTGCACCGTAATCACTCCCAGAGTCAATGCAAGTCGTTGTGACAAAATTTCATTAGCTTTTATTAGGTATTATCAATAACCTTCAAAGGTAAATTTGAATACGTAGTTTTCGCTTTGTAGAGAAGTTTGCTACTTAGCGTCTACTTGGAAAAATCTGTTATAGAATGTCAGATTTTTATTCTTGGAAATTGTTGCCTGACCAATGTCTTAACTAACTAAGAAAACAACATATTTTTTAGCAAGCAATATAGCACTGTTTTTTTTACTTATGATTAACAGATATGGAAATAAAACAGTTCTGTGTTATCCAAAATAATTCAATGTTTAAGTTAAATTTCTTCGAGCATTTAAAGATTCATTTGGTCCAATATGTAGTCTCTTTTGTGCTAGCGGATGATAGTATTTGGCTTCCTCTGGGCGGGACACTAGTCCATCGCAAGCTGGTACCCATTGCACAGCTGAGGATATAAAGTATCCCAAGAACAAAACGTGTTTGCTCAGAGTGGTAATCGAAACCAGTACCTTTGCAATACAAGTCAGTCATACAAATGAGCTACTACGCTTCCTTATCATTGAAAATTAAAAGCGATACAGTTTTTTAAATGCAAATATGATATACCAATTTTATTAACATACAGTAGGTGTAGGAAGCTATTTTGAAGTGGGGGTGCGAAGTGGTTGATAAAGATTAGTAATTTGTTGTACGATGATATTATTTGCGAGTTTCACGCGTGGGTCCAGGGACCCCGCTAAAGGGTCCCTGGTGGGATTCGGGGAAAAGCCCATGTGGGGATACAAGGGGCGAAGCCCAGCAAGAACCTCAATTTTAGCATTTCCTAGGGGTATTTTTGGGCCTTTCTAAGACTCAGTTAGCGAGATGTTTGAGGACCATCAATGTTTTCCTTGTCCAGATTGAGGATTGATGTCCATTGATAGAGGAAGGCAAGTGTTTGTGAAAAATCTAACAGTGTGTATGGATTCTTGGAATAAACTGGTGCAAGAATATTTTCAAAAATTGAGAGATAGTGAGTGACCTGCAGTCTAGGGCCGTTAAAGGAATCCTAGTGTGGCGTAGGAGCGAAGTTATAATACACTGTAAAAAATGTCTGGCAATGGAAAAACGTCTTTTTTTATTTATCTGACACAAATTTGTCCATTCTGCCGACTTTACACGCGAACGTTAAGCTGAACTTCTGATGTAGCTTGCTGAACGTTGAGCGCGTATATGTATCGTACCATAAGAACAGCAGAATGCTTCGAGGCAAAATTGGCCAATCAGAAGCGGGCGGTGTCTCACAAGCTGGACAAAATTTGCAAATGAGGTAATAATTTTTCGCCAGGATAGTTACAGTCGGAAACATGACCTCGATTGACCCGAAAACTTTAATCAAAATCACGTGACAATCAATTTGAATTCGAGTGATGAATTTCCATTTAATCTTTGTTCTAGATCAGGGCAATTTGCTCTAAAACCGAAGAACACATATTTATCGTATGGATACACGATAAAAGATACGACTTTTGAGAATTAACGACATCATTATATGTCACAATGCGAGCACTACTTTTTGTACAACAGCCTACGAAAGGTAAAAAAACCGTGATAAAATTGACAACCGACCTAAACAAAAAAGGATGAAAATTACGAAAAAACAACTTATCAATTCGTGAAGTAAAACCAGATGTTGTTTAAGCTATGAAACAAATTATCTAAAATTTATCCTAGGACAAATCACAAACCAAGAGCCTAAGAAAAGTTCTATCACAATTCGATTAGACCCGCTGTCGGCTTGAAATTGGACGCCATGATTACAACGCATGCGCATTGAGTGTATGTCCTTAAAACGGATGTACAATACCAATAGACAATCTACAGCACTCCTGCCTCTCAAGAACAACTGATGTTATTGGAGGGGAAATAAACGCTCGAGGTTTACAAAATACTCTTAGATTCAATCGTATATCAAGAGAAAGACTTTATTTTGTGATTTATAAGAGTAATTGCATACCTAATTTCGAGACTACCCGTCATATCAGCTTTAGCGTTTGAAAAACTAGATACCTCCCAATTTTATAACTGTCAAGTTTAGATAGATAAGTAGGCCCCATAAGTATTTTACGGACCCAATTTACCTCATTTAATAATATGAGGTAACATTTATTACAAATTTAGACATTTTTTTTGTTTTCATTTCTATCAGCCAACAATCGAACACATTTTATGAAATTTAGTGAGAGGGGCTCTGATTTGTTTATCTATTACTTTTTTGGTATGTTGTGGCAAAAGTTGGGCTTTTATATAGGCCACCTTCCTCAAATAGGCCACTTCCCTTAATAGGCCACCCTTCCCCAATAGGCCACCCCCCACCTCGCCATAGGCCACCCCAATAGGTCATCACTGTTTAATGGGAACCCTCTTGTTAAATTATCTAGAAACACATCACTGTGAAGGGGCAGGCTCCCAAAATAAGTTGAAAAATGTTAATTTGCAGCTATTCTCATATACATAGCATGGGACTTCAACATGCTCTGTAGTCAGTGTTGTAGCCACGAGGTGAAGGGGGACTTTTAACAGGAAAGTTTATATATATTTCGCTTTTTAAATTGCCTTCAGAATTGGGCTAAATTTGAATACTTTTATCTTTGGAGGGGGTCTCACTTTTTGAATGGTGGCTACACCACAATCAGTGGTGCAGCTGTCGCCCATGGGGATAATGTGTTCGGGACCCTTGTCCAAGTGTTTGCGATATGACATTGCTTGAGCCGCATACATTTACGTTGAGATGTACGCAAACACTTTAATCACATTGGCATAGTATGGAGGTTTACCCAATACAACTGGTACCTCATTGGTTAGAGACCCTGGGAATAGAAGCACAAACCTAATATGCTGGCACTTTTATCTCCAAGTCACTTGTGTCTCCTTACCAAGAACGTCGCTGGGGTATTTTAGGGAGGGGCACCCCAACCCCCATATAATGATGACTCTGCTCCTTACCAACCATGTTGTTACACACCTGGTAGGAATGTTTACCTATGAAACTTTTATAACTTACCTGTGTAAGATAGAACTCCAGACTTGCTTTAATTAAGATTCCAGCTTTAAATAAGTCTGTCCATCTGTCATGAATTTAAGTAGTTCTTCTTCTGTGCAATGTGGGGCAAACTGTCAGTTGGGAGTGAATAGGGTGGGACATGAAGGGCACTGTCACTAAGCAATCTATTGGAGAATGAAACTCTTGACCAATAGAAAATCATAAATAGTTCCACGTAAGAGGTATATATAACACCGCTGAGGAGCAGTCCCCACTACGGGAGCTCGGATAACCAATAATATTAAAGCACTATTAATAGGGCTGGGGCAACCTATCGCAAACAATCATGGGAAAGGCCTGAGAGGAGTAAAATGATAGGGAAATTAGTGACTATAAGGCGTATAAGTGATATAGTCAGAGGGCTGTGCCGGGTCTCCTTGCCACTAACGGTCAGTCTGTCAATGTTGTAATGCTGTTTTCATCTGGATGTGCTTGAAGATAATCTGAATGATCCAAGGTGCTTCCAAGTTTCCAAACAGAAATCGAGTTATTTTTGGTCACTGCAAATTTTCTATTTACCAAATTCCAACCCCTCTGTGTGATTGGCCCGTTTTCAGAAAAGGCTGAATGTTTAATACAGTGTTTTATCTGAGGCTTCACATGAGTGGTAACCCAATAATAACCAAACGTGGCACTAGCACAGTACTATAGAGTCCCCAACCCATGCATATCTAAACTAAGATCATGATAGCAATTTTTTCATTTTAAAGGGAAAATGTACCTCTGTAACAGACATACATCAATATTTGAATGATAGGTAACTATTAACACAATGTTATTTTCCTTCCCCCTGGAAAATCTGCCTCACACTTTTCAATGAAATCAATGTAGCACTTTTGTTGTTTTTTCAAATCCAATTAAATTTTACAACTGATAGTGCATTACGCTTTTCCCATTATCTATTAAATCATTTAAAGAATAAGCATTTCAAAATTGGTCATAACGTTTTTCTGGGCTGTCAGATTGCATAGAAAATCTTTTCAATATTACTTTTATACTTTCCATCCTTGTTTCTGACAAAAATAAACGAATAAATTATTTGATTGGTTTAGTGTTACACAACACATTACTTTGCGAATGCAGGACATTCATGTATACCTTGTAGGTATGTTACAATAAGCTTGTTTGCTATTTCAACTAAAAAAGTGGCTCCATCAGATCTACAGTAACTTAAAACACAAAATACATACAAAACTGGTATGTCTATCGTTGTTTGAGGCAGATGAATATATATATATAAATAATTAGGGGATAAATGGAACACAAATACAAACGTTCACATAACACTTAAGAAAAGTCAAAGAAAATACTTTATTTGATAGTACAATTTATTTATCTCTTTTGGTTCAAATGTAAGTCTGGTTTCAACTTCACCACAAATAAGCAATGCATTAAGCCCTTCATATGTATAAGTGCTTCTTTAAAGATATATGGATGTGTAGCAGCAACTTATGCTAAATTGCTTTAAAATCCATGGAAAATAGCAAAAAACAAATTATTCAAATCGGTTAAAAATTGACCATTTTAAAGCATTTTGAATTTTTAGGCTAAAATATATTCCTCTTTATGCTCCTTTTCTGATGTATGAGTGGGCGGAAATTCCTAATTCCTTATGTAACCCCTTTCGTTTGTTTATTAATTCATTGTCACACATTTGTGAAAAATGGAAAGGAATTTTAACCAAACGTTTTTAAGTGTTGACCATACCCTTAACCATAATCTAGCAGAAATAGACTTTGTCCTCATTTTCAAGAACTGAAATTTATGAAGGAACTTTGATTTGGACTACAAGTATATTTCACTTTACATCTGAGCAAGCTTTATATGTTTGCTTTAAAGGACCAGGCATCAGATAATGAAGTAATTAAATTTAGTTTTAAATTTAGTATTTAAAGCTTTGTGAAATAACACAACAAATAAATGTTCACACAAATGCAAAGTGTTGGTTGTCTCGTGAGTGGAACTGCCCTTCATTTCCTGTTTTTTTCTTCAAAATTGTAATCTACAATAGTTTCAAAGAGAGCAACTAGCATTTTTTTCTTTGTCATATCCCACAGTGAAAACAAAATTATCTCAGTCAATAGAGGAAAAAGACAATATATCAATACCCTAATAAAGCTCAATTTTTGATTTGCTGTGTCTGAAACTTAATATGCTTTTTTAACTAGACTTCCTTGTCAATATTTTCTTGCACCAAACTGTAAGGAAAATGATCTATGGAGCTTTACCCATTAAACTGGTACCTCATTGGTTAGAGACCCTGGGAATAGAAGCACAAACCTGATATGCTGGCACTTTATCTCCAAGTCACTTGTGTCTCCTTACCAAGAACGTCGCTGGGGTATTCTGGGAAGGGGGGAGGGGGGAGGCACCCCAACCCCATATAATGACGGCTCTGCTCCTTACCAACCATGTTGTTACACACCTGGTAGGAATGTTTACCTCTGAAACTTTTTTAAGTCACCTGTGTAACATGGAACTCCAGACTTGCTTTAATTTTAAGTGGTTCTTTATGACAGCAGTCTTTTATGACAGCCTTTCAAAGTATGTGTCGATGAAGTACTACAAATAAAAGACTAATAAATATCAATAAATCTATGCCTCAATCTGGTGTCAGAAAATGGACAAAAATCTCATCAATATATTCTGAAAGAATCCTCAGAAAGTTCAACTTATGTTCCTGCTCCTCCACATCATTTCTCTTTGTACAGTGCATACAAATGCTTAACACGATTTTGCACTATACCAATTAATTATTATTTTATAATAATAACATTATTGTTAAAGATGGTAATTATTGACCATTAACCAGTTACATGGCACTTTACTTTTCTAAGCTGAGTTTTCTAAAGGACCAATAATGATAGTTTTTATAAGACTGTAAGACATTAAACCATCTGCATCTTGTTTACCTTTTCTGTTGATGCAAAGATATATTGTGGTACCCATATTCATGTCTTACACTGCTTCAATTTGAAAATATACTGATCCAATTCATTACTGCGGGTAAAACAAAGAAAGATATGATATGAAAGAATCATCTCATGAAACAATATTTCACATATAGCATAAACACTTTTTTCATTTTATTATGTATGAAGTATGCTGTAAAAAAAACAGGATGGATGGAGACATCATTCGATGCTGTATCACTGTCAGTCACCACAATCTTTTTCGGTTGGTATTGCTGTAGCTTCCATGCAATACGGATCTAGTCCTGATACTGCACTTATTTGAGCACATTTTTTTTCTAGAAATATAGTACTTATTTGATTTCTCTGTTGCTCTGCTGCAATCTTTGAGAGGGAGAGTAAAAGGTATAACTTAATATCAAGACAATGTGATGCTGCAGCACTTTCCTCTCAAACAACTGAGGGTTACTTGAAAGAAAAATTAACATCAAATGATAGTGTAGATTATGAATAAAAATATGACATGTGAGGTAAAAATAAAATTGGGATGGTTTACTATACAAATCATTTCGGTTTTGCTATACACATTTTTTGACCAAATCTGTTATATAATTGAAGTTTTGAGCTCTTTCAGTGTGAGAGCAATAATTCAAATATTTTTGCAAGTAGCACAAAGAGTAATTTCAAGTAGACAAAACAGCATTTTAACAATGTAAACATTGACCCTTCTTACATTGTAGGCTTTAAAAGTCAGGATTTCTATTAAAAATCTTAAATCTTTTTCCTTTAATATACACTGTTCTGAAATAAATATGATTTGTTATTTCTAGATATACCGTATAGGGGCCTTAAAGCAATATTCATGAAGGCAATCTGTGTACAAATCAATTGTTAGATTTCTTATGAATGACGGTGAGAAAAATGGCTGCAATATAATAGCAGAACTATAAAAGAGAGCAACACTCCATATGGAACCGTACCATGACTACTCCCACAAACTTAGTAGGACTACAGTATATTAAACTGTTACTTTAGTTAGGACATACCAGAGAAGACGGTAAATATTAACAAATTTCCAACACTTCGGGACACGCAAAGTAAAGTGGGATACTACTATAATTCATAAATTGTGTTAGAATCTGCAGTTGCTCTTAAGAATGTTATACAAAAAGAAAGAGTAATATTAGAACTTACCAAATTATTATCAATGTTGTTTGCTTATATTTTAAAACACTAAGAATATCAATCATAAGGTAAGATTTTAGCAAGAATATCAATACTAAGGACAATCTAATACGGGGATATAATTATATTTATGAAACTGCTATTTCCAGCATTCACTTGGATCAGTTTTTGTCTGCTGAAGTTCTGTTATGTAATAATTGATGTGGTCAACTGCCGGTAGGCCCTATGTCGCAAATTGTTTTATGGGGTGACTCATAATAGTACTGGTCTAGTCTAACTCCTAAGCAAGGACTATTCAATTATTGGTCTAACTTCTGACTGAGTAAGGCAATCAATGGAATAGGCTTCTAGGCCTAGCCTACATAGTATTTGAGGCAAGGCCATGATCTAGGCTAGGCCTTATATGTCTCTCATGCACCTTCATATGCATACTCTGTACTCATCAATCATGAAAATGGCCTTTTTTAAATAACAATTTTGTCCAACTTTGCTAAGGTGGGTAACAAATTCGGGTCATACAACAGTAATAGGCCCTAGTAGGCCTTAGTACTACTAAAGCTTACTGCCAGTGCCACTAGGCCTAGCACTGCAGTGAGGCCTAAGTATTTGGTGCATAAACAGATTGTTCTTTGGTAGGCCTAAACCTAGTACCAGCAAATCCCAAATTGTGGATAACGGTAACAAGAATATCATTTGTTTATATCCGTAAGCTCTGTCAATAATCGTACAACCAAATTAATTTCATTTTGCATAATTCCGTCCCATGTCTCAATGCATTGCCATAATAACAACCTAGTGTTACGGAAAAGCCACACCTTATCACGTTAGGAAGAAAATTAGGTGTAAGGAGTGAGAATTTGGACTGGAATTTTTCCTGAGCATTTTCATCCACTAAAAGTAGGAAATTAGGTCTAAGGAGTGAGATTTGGGACTGGCATTTTTCCTGAACATTTTCATCCACTAAAAGTACTTAAAAGTGGCTTAAATTTAACGACACTAATAGTTCATTTTATAAAAACATACTGAGCTTAATAAAAAAATGTCTGCTATGAAGAAAAGTGACTTTCACAGATCAGAAAAACGATTAACGAATCTTACTTTTTTAAAGATCATCACAAAATGGGCCACGAATTTTTTTATTTTGGGAACTTTACCGAGATTGAAAATGCTCGGATCCCAATTTAACCCAAAATATAATGTCTTGGAAGTCATTTAATCTTCTCCTGTAGTGACGAACATTGAAACTGCATAAGTTAGAGCAATATTGAATTATCTGGATTCATTCGGGAGTGATCGTCTTACAAACTACGAAATGCTCTATTCGAACTTCTGGGTCAAGGTCTCAGAAATTAATAATATCGCAGTAACAGTCATATAGCAAGGTCATGTTCCCAACTGGTTTATTAAAGATTAAAATTATCGAAATGGCATGAAAATAACCAGGAATGTGGTGGAATTATTTTAACCAGGATTGTTTTAGCAACATTATTGTGTAGAGGACCAGGAGTCGAAGTCCCTGAAAATTCCTAAATTTTAGCATATTCTAAGGTAATTCTCGACATTTCTAAGGATTGGCGAGACTTCTAAGGACCCTGGATGGAAGGAGTGGAAAGGCATAAAAAGAATTAGGTACCTGCAGCCTTACAATGTCATCAGTCTTTTTTCTACAATTTTATAGATTACATCCTATTTACAACATTGACAGTAAATACAGTCTATTCATTCACCTGGCATAGCGAAGAAGCACTGCCTTCTCCCATTGCTTCTAATAAATAGACTTGCTAACTCCCTTTTCACAGGTTTGTCTGATCAGAAAGATGTTACGTTAGCCAAAGTATATATCCCTGGTCTGATTCATCATTGTGAATATTCACAAGAATTGCATTGCTCAAGCGCTTCTGTGTTATGGTGGAGCGCAAATATCTTTTTATACGCCTTAGAGTTAAAAGCGATCTTTTTCCTGAGGCTGTAGTGACTGGTAGGGTGAGGTACATACGCACCAGCTTATCTACTTTACTGAACATGACTAGCCCCGTTAGAACAACAGAAAGCATGTCTGCTACAGTACGATTTTTTTTGTCACCTTCTTAAGGTGCTCCGGACTGCTTTGTGTCCTTGCAGCTTTCATTAGATCTGGGAGCAATGACAGAAATGACATGACATGTCCAAAAGTTGGGGAAGGGGCGAAAGAGGGTATCTTCTCCCACCTTTGAGAGCAGTCGCTCTGCTGCCTCCCTCCTTTCCAACGCCATTGATTGATATTTAAATGCATCTTTGCCAAACCTGAACACGTAAAATAATGTAGTCTCCCATAAGCATAATTCAAATTGTAATAACCAAACTGACGAAAAATTAATACATTTTGTTTTTGCTCCCAAAGATATACAATCATATCGTATAGTTTGCGCTCTGGTCTTCAGGCGATAAAGAATATGTGGGTTTGATATCCTTGTAAATCATGAAGAGTTTCATCCTGCATCCTTGCAAAAAATTGTACAAAACTAATCAAATAAACAAGACAGTACAATCATCTTATATTCCATCAAATGAAAAATAAATAATTACTGGACTGACATAAACTTTCCAAACTCATATAACAGTATAATAAAGGGAATTCCAAAGGGCATTTTACGACTAAAACTCTTGATCCCAATGATTGCTGTAGTTTATATATATATATATATATAATCGCATATATATATATAAATTGATGCCTTAGGGAAAATATAATACCACTATAGCTCAGTGGTAGAGCAACCGAACGGTAGTCAGGGGTCTCGGGTTCGAATATGAGGGCATATGATTTTTCTCTCACCATCTTACATTCATTATTCAAATATTCCAGTGGAGAATTGCATTCCATATCTATCTAATTATGTAGCTGCACTCGAGCAGCATCGAGAAAATTGATGCCTTAGGGGAAAATTCGAGGGGGTAATACCACTTGGCCTTATAGCTCAGTGGTAGAGCAACCGAACGGTAGTCAGGGTCTCGGGTTCGAATCCCGATGAGGGCATATGATTTTCTCTCACCATCTTACATTCATTATTCAAATATTCCAGTGGAGAATTGCATTCCACACATTTCACACCATCTCTATCTAATTATGTAGCTGCACTCGAGCAGCATCGAGAGAAAATTGATGCCTTAGGGGAAAATTCGAGGGGGTAATACCACTTGGCCTTATAGCTCAGTGGTAGAGCAACCGAACGGTAGTCGGGGTCTCGGGTTCGAATCCCGATGAGGGCATATGATTTTCTCTCACCATCTTACATTCATTATTCAAATATTCCAGTGGAGAATTGCATTCCACACATTTCACACCATCTCTATCTAATTATGTAGCTGCACTCGAGCAGCATCGAGAGAAATTGATGCCTTAGGGAAAATTCGAGGGGTAATACCACTTGGCCTTATAGCTCAGTGGTAGAGCAACCGAACGGTAGTCGGGGTCTCGGTTCGAATCCCGATGAGGGCATATGATTTTTCTCTCACCATCTTACATTCATTATTCAAATATTCCAGTGGAGAATTGCATTCCACACATTTCACATATCTCTATATATATATATATAAATATATATATATATATATATATATATATATATATATATATTGGTTCATCGATAAATAATAAATACATGTTTTTATAAATTCTCAGAAGTTAGTTTACTATTGAGTTCAAGAGAAACTTTGATATCCTGAATTTATAGAAACGCTATAGTATATGCAGATAGTTTAGTTACATCCATCACCATATAAAATTACGATGATGAAGAATTTACTGACCAATGGAGTTTGATTCTTCCATAATGTTTTTAATAGTTTACAAAAAAAGAATAATTCCTCTTTAAATTATTTCTTCTTTTAATTGCTTCCGTTCAGCCGTACAAATCAGCTAATTCATTGTATTGCTGTCAACTGTTTGGAGGTTTTCTGAAATTATGCTATTGCATTTTAATTAATTATTTTCAGTCAACGAACTGATATATACAGGATTCGGAGGCAATCCATTTCTACTGCTCTCAATACTGGAAAGTAACTTTTTTTATAATTGAATAGCAAAATATTGTTACTGACCTTTTATCCGATACGGTTTGGATAAACCAAGGATGTACGAACACAAAACTATCAACACTAAGGATAATAAAATCGCCAAAAATATTGATTTTCATGAAGTGGATCGTCAAGTATCATCAAGACTTAGCAGCTGTATTACATGACTTTAAAGTGTTAACGAAGTGTTTCTGCAAAAGTAGACCGTCGCCAAGCTGCAAAGAAGCACACCTAATGTAAATAATATGTCACGTATCGTAACTATTATAACATGTTTTTGATGCCTAGAATGATATGCTGCTCTAGATTTCTTTTTGGAAATTACTAAATATGTAGAAACATGAGCCTGGGTAACACGTGTAATTTTTACGAAGAATTAGAACAATTACCAACGTTTTAAATAATGAGATGTTTTTCTACTAAAAATACGGTGTAAGTGGGAGGTTGCAAGTGTTACAAATATGGTAACAGCTATACAGCTCTCAATGACCCTATAGAACTTTTCAAATCTGAATTGGCAATTTCCGATAACTAATTTAAATAATGTCACATGGCCAAGATTCACGTGTCCATAATGTACCAATCGTATACTAGACGAATCCTACTGACAAATAAAATACTGGAGGAATCTTGACCGTCTGCACAATTCACGCATGGTATGGGACCAAGCATATAAAAAAAATTTCAAGCGCACGTATCATACGTGCATTATACATGAAGGAAATACGCGCGCGTATTGCTGCTTACATTTTTTCTCAAACCTGCACCTGATTAGTTGGGAAACAAAGGAAAAGTTCCCTTCAGCATTTGATTGGTCGATATACTGAAAAATCACGTTCTGTTAAACTCGGTTTAAAAAAGTCTATAGCTCTTACGTCGTATTGGGTATGCTTGCGTAGTGCACCCTCTCTTTACATCTAAATATTTTTAGTACGCCGAGTTTTTCTTGTAACTCCATGCACCCCTCCACTTGATAAAATTATCACCACAACCGGTAAAAACAACAACAAAACCCCTCGTATGGTGTCGCTAGGGTGAAAAAGTGTTTTCTGATGAAAAGCATATGACTTCACTAAAAACCATTTGAATATTCAGAGATATCGAATCACCCCTTCATAGTTAAGTTGCCTGGATTTCTGATAGAAGAAGGAACTCAGTCCTATTTTAACGGTCCATTACTTTTCTCCAGACATTAAACCCGCTATGTTATAGTTATTTAAAAAAAAAAGAGAATTTGTTGTTGCCTTATGATAATCTGGTCAAAAAGACCCGACACCCAACCCCAGATTCGACCCAAATTAAATATAAAGCACCATGTTCTTCCATTTTTGGACATACAGTAGTCTACTGCCAATTCTTATTTCATGCTACGAGCTTGATCAAATAAGATTATAATAGTTTATCATGTCAAAACTATACAGTACCATACTGCCATTAAAAGATGTGAAAATATACAGTACCAAAAAAAAAACTAAATACAACTATGTATTTGAAATATTTATTAGATAAACACAAATGTACAAAATAATTTTTCACAAAATAAAAATATTAATCTATCAGTGAATCAATCATTTTTTTATATTTAGCTTTGCAAAAGTATGTATAGCCGTAACAGGTGAAACCGTGTTGTTTAGAATATGGTATATGTAATTGCTTTCCTTGTAAAAATCAATAAAAATAAAACAAGCATTCAATGACTTAAGCAGTTATTCTTTAAATAAAGAAATCACTTAAAAATTTAGTGTCCAGAATTTCCAATCATTGTATTTTGGAAAAAGCGCAGTTGGAAAGTTAGCAACTTCGAAGACCATATAAATAAAAAATGAAAATATACAAATCAAAATAATGTTTTTGTTTTTTATCCTTCTTTTGCAAGGTTTTTATTTTGTTTGTAAAATTTCAATTAGTTAAAAATCACACAATTTGTTTTCATTTTCTAAATAAAGTTTTTTTAATGAGATGATCATTCACAACAATCAATAAATCAAACAATCAATGAATCAAAAATCAAGAAAGTAAACAATCGATGGATCAAATAATGATTAAATTATCTTGTCATTAGATCGAACAATGAAAAAATTCAATCAATCATAAAAGTTCGAAAAGATTTTTTCAAATGTCAAATCAGTGAAAGTGAAAATAAACATTTTATGAAAGAGGGAAATTGAGGAAGTTTTTTGTACAAATTCAATCAATACAAAATTGAACAAACAATCAATCAATCAGACAGTATGAGTCAATGAATCAAATCAAAGCAATGAATAAATCAAAGCGATGAATAAATCAAACAATAAAAATAAATCAAACTATACATGGATCAAAACAATCAATCAATCAACCAATGTAAAAATTACCGTCGAATTGGTTTGAACAATCCACAAATACAATCAATCAATGAAAAAGTGCGAATTTTTTGTCAAGACATTTGTTTTTGTTTTTCTAAATAACATTTCTTGCCATAAACCAATAATTCTAAACAATGAATAAATCAATCAATCAAACAATCAATCAATTTTTCAGTCAATAAACCAATCAATGTATCAAACAATAAATGAATTAAACAATCAATCCACCACTTAAGTCATTGGCTGGAACAATCAATAAAACCAAAATGTTCTAGAAAGGGTAATTTTTTTTCAAATGGCAATTGTTCTTCTTTGAGAATTTGATTTCTCAATTAATTAATAATCAAGATTATAAAATCAGCATCTGCAGAACTTGACTTTGCAAAAAAAATAATTGTGAAAACCTGTATACTCAAGAATTCTAATGAAACTTGATCATCAAATAAAACTATAATTAATAAAATTTAGCTTCTCATCTTTTTCTCGTAAAGGAAATGAATGATTCTGTGATATATTTTAAACTATATTTTGTGAAAAACTAAATTAACATGTTTTTTTATTTCAAATTTTAAACAATTTTTCTACGTGGGCTGAACATAAAGCATATATTGTACGTGTACTTGATTCTTTGTTTTCCTCTTCTGGCAAAGGGAGATTGTGTCAAGGAACATGGCGTCGTGCTCATACTTTGAGCTAAATCATTCGTTAACAACATTTTGAACTGGAGTTGCCGTGCAATTGTGAGAAATGTTCACCGGCTCCCTTTGCATTCTGTGTGGGCAACCTCTGGTAATCGCCATCTTTTCTCGAAGACGATGTTTCTCTTCAATCGATCGGACATGACCCCCTTGTGACCTGTTGTGATTGACGTCTCTCTGTCATAACCTTTAAGTGGCGACGCTGCATTTGAAGTTGACAGACCTTTCCCAAGTGATGACGTAAGGCCGCCGCCGTCTAATAGGTCCTAATACCCTGGTATGTTGAGAACAGAGAGCTTTCAACTCCTCAAGAAACATTCGAGTTGATGGATTCGAATCTAACATCTTCTTAAGGTACTTACTGGCGCGGAGTGATATCGAAGACGGAAACTCCAACGGAGCTGACGATACGTTCTCATGAAACTCGAACGGAAATTTTGAAAACAACATGAAGTAGAGCGTTACCCCAAGTGACCATACCATCCTTTGGCACCATCAAATTGCCCGGATGAACATTCAGGAGGGCAAGCTTCTTTGCCACCCATATCCTCTGTAAAAATCAACGCTTCACCCTCTTGCTTTGAAGACCTTCAAAACGAGCAACTTTCACGTTATTTCCTGGGCAGATGAGCACATTCGTGGGCGTCAAGTAGCAGTGCACGCGGCCTGTGGAAGATTGCGGTTGCCTTGACGAGTTGCCTAAAGTAACAAAACGACGTGGACTGCATCATTCCAGGTCGAGAGCGGATAAAGTCCATCAGAGTTTGGGACTTCTCGGGTTTTCCAATGATCGTAAGTTGATACTTCTCATTCCTGATTTCACACTCGCTTCCATGGCATATTTTCAGCACGCATGGTAAATGTTACAGAGCTTTCCATGCTGTCATCTCCGTCGGAAGATAAGTTTTATGAAACCTAAGTGAATTTGATTGTCACCTGAAAAGCAAAAATAACACTTTCCATGCCAATATTCGCTCATGTGACAGACAAAATCATTTTTTTCTAAATTGGTTAGGATAAATACCTAGAACAAACGCCAGTATTTTAATACCAGTACTGCTATACGGAGATAACCTGCGATGGACTGGTGTCCCCTGGCAGGACCCGACAAACTGTGAAAAGCATTTAATTGAATGTCTTAGCACTGTAGTATGAATATCTGCTATCAATTTACATTTGAAGAATGTTAACTTAAGGTAGAGAAGGGTCTTTTATTGTGGAGTATCTATTTCATTCACATGCAGAATGATATTTTGTTTTCATAAAAAAATTACTCATCTTTTCCTATTGAATTAAATCAGTGAAAGTTATTCTGTAATTATGAATCTCACCTGATCTATTATTTCCTTCAAAAGTGGGAATCCAGTAAATTCAACATCACAGTCAGAAGTGTTGCGCTTATCTACGATGTGAAACCCTCCAAAGACCACATCTCTTGCAGCAGCTAACAAAAAGTCCATCATGGTTTGATGGAAGATGGAGGCTATACTCGAAGCTTCAGAAGTATTTGTGGAGGCAATTAAGTATGGAAAAGATCTTCAACGAAAAAGGTATCAACGGTCTTCAGCTTTTCGGGGATTCCCGACGTCCAACCGAGAAACCGAGCCGCTCTTACAAATCATCGCAAGATTTGTGAATGCTGTTTGAATCGATACCACCAATGGGCGTGGGTCTGATCTTGTAGCTGCATTCAAGTCGTACGTGACTGCAACGGCTGAGAAAATCTAGGAAGAAAAAGTACGATACTGATTTGTGTGTGGAGATTACCATAAGTAGTTGAAGCTTTATCTGGAATTTGAAGGTTCGGACCTAATGTCGGATCTACACCGGTATTTCTTTTGAAGTGGAAAATACATATTTTTGGTCAATCAAATATGAGGATCTATATTTCAAATAAATGAAATAATGATCAACATTGGAACATGACATCTGGATATTCGGGAGATAAATTGAAGTTCAGCAAAGCGAAAGTGAAAAGAAATATGAAAAGAAAAAAAGCCGTGTACGTATATAGTTTGAAAAATATTAGATATTCTAAATCCTAACATTAAAATCCACTGCCCGCTTCAGGTACGATTGAAGTCAACTTACCCAAAAGCAGAAATATAATGGTTTCGGTTTCGCGATCTACAATAGATAGATTCGCTCCTGAGCCAAACATAAAGTTATTGGCTGCAAACTAAGATGACCTAAACTTTATACCGGAAGTCATCGCTGAATGGTCGAAATAGGAGGACAAACTTTTGTCATTATTCTGTAAGAAACATCAGATAAAGAGAGGTTTTGCATTTTTTTCTTTCTGTAGCTTAGGTTTGGTTATGAGCAAAGCATGTCTTATTATTGAATCTGTGAAATCAAAAGAATTTGCAATTATTCATCAAATTCAGAATTGCTAAATTACTATAAGCACCCGCTAAATCTTAGAAGGTTTCTATTCCCGATGGCCCATGTAGCATAGTTTTATGGAAACATTACATTTCATCAAAAGTCTGGCGCCGCCACTGCTCAGGGTGACCCCTTTCTACCCCTGCCGAAACGTCCAGGTCTCTAAATCAACCTTTCTAGCGGCCATGTTGAAATAGCAGTACATTCTAGTACCATCATGGTTTGTATAACCAATTTTGTATGAAATACATATTCAGATAACAAAAAAAACATTTCTTCTAACGTGGTACCTCCATGCTTTAAACAAGTACCATTTAGTCTACTATTACCTGCTAATAATCTCATCCTGTTGAATGCCCTCCAAGAGTGTCAACAACTCCAAGATTCTCTCGTCGGTGACGTCACACTCTTTCGTGCAAGTCAGATTTGTGAAGAAATCTGTTTGTGGGGGAATTTCATAGAGTTATAGAATATGAAAATTTGTTTTGAAATGATAAAGAGATATGGATAGTCATTAAATACAACTTTATTCATCTTATCTCTTTAACAGAGTTGCCAATCTAATAACACATAAGGTCTATCGCAAATAGAAATGCAATGCATGATAGGATAGAAAAGGTGGCGAAAGTACGGGCGTTGTGTACATATACGTGCGTATTTGCTCACGCTCAGGTGATCAGGACCAATGTTGACAATTGCCGATCCGGCGATAACGTAAAGACCCACTCTGCCATGTTCCCTCCCCTCCCTTTCCCGTTTTGGAGGCTCTGTCACAGAAGGCTCTCATAACATCAAACACTTCCAGCCTCGTTTTATCCTAGTTTAGCTCAAGAGAGCTTATCAAGAATCAAGCATTAAACAACAACACAACATCGTGTACTGTGTAAACAACTTTGAAAAATGTTTAGAATAACTTTCAATACTAGATGTGTTCATACGATTAAAACTTACATTTTGAAAATTGAACAATTATACTTCTTAATATGCGGCGAGTAATTTCTTCAAACATTTTCAAAATGAAGAAAAGACCCAGTCACCAGTAATTTTAGAATAAATTGACAAACAATGGGCACAAATTGAGATGACTAAATTTTAAAAATAGTCGATCGGAAAGTTCACCTAAAATGTATCCCCCCCCCCCCTACCTACCACAGGCGATTCAAACACCTTTCGACGCCCTAGAACGAATCTTCATGCCCAAATCACGTAGCGACCAAATCCTGCCCCATGCCTAGATATTCAGACTCCCACAAAAACAATTTTTAACAGAGTAAGGTTTTTGAATGCTTTCTTCACTATTTTGTTTCTTCTGAAGTCCTCTTTCATATACAGATATAAGAATGAATTTGCTTGACCCCCTGAACTAACCCTTAAGGTTATAACGATACAAGAGTAAAAGGGAATATGTATATTGAGAGAAAGAGAGAGAGAGGGAGAGAGAGAGAAAGAGAGAGACACAGACAGACAGACAGACAGACAGACAGACAGACAAACAGACAGACAGACAGACAGAGAGAGAACATAATAAATGGGCAATGATTACATAAAGTCATTTTGTTGACAGTGGCGTGGCTAAAGAAAGGAGGAGGAGGTAATGGTGGTGGTGGTGGGGGTGACAATTGTCGGAAATTTCCAAAAAGGTCGGAAAAGTTATAATCTGCACAATAAAAATTCAGTATATTCGATTTTACTAGAGAAAAGCAATACGTGTTCTGATTTGTGGACGAACTTCTTCCAAAATAACAATCCACCATTTTCCGAATTATGACCTAATCACTTTTTTAAAGTAATCTTTTGTTGTGATTTTTTTTTTTTAAGAAAAAAAAATCCGAAAAGTGAATATTTAAATTAGGCCTATTTAGAGTTAGAATTGCAGTCTTCATGTAGCGAAACGTTCATAATTTCAGTAACCTTTTGGTTACTTATTTTAGGCCCTCTCCTGGACTTAGTTTCGTTTCATGTTTTCCACCCTGCCTTGTTTCTTTCCTTTTTAACGGTTCTCCTCCAAGTCGTTTTGGGTCTCCCTGTTTTACGATTTCCATCAGGTGCCCATGTTAGAGCTGTCACACAGTCGTCGTTTTGTTCGTGCCTTAATTTGTGACCAACGAACTTCCATTTCACTTGTCTGACATCCTCGCTGAGGAGTTGGATACCAGTCCTTTGTAGTACTTCCTTGTTTTAAAATTTATGATGCCATTTAATGTTAAAGATTTTTCGTAGGCATTTGTGTTGGAAAATGTCAATACGTTTTTCGTCACCTTTATTAATTTTCCAGGTTTCGTTTTCGTATAGGAAAACAGGCTTTACTAGGGTTTTGTACAGCTTAATCTTTGTATTATTGCTGATACTGCTTGAGCTCCATACTTTTTTTAGTCTTACGAATGTACTTCTTGCTTTCTGTAATCTATTGTCCATATCACTTGGTCCTCCTCACTCTTTGGCCATTGTAGCACCCAGGTAGATGAAGTTTTCTACGTTCAGACGTTGTCGACAATGTCTCCATTTACTGTAATGTTGTCGTTGCTTCTTGTATTGATTTTCATGGTCTTGCACCTCTGTGTGTTGAATTCTATTCCGGTTCTTTTATTATCTTCTGCTAAATATATAATTAAATATACAATATTCATTTCAATACTTCTGATTGGTAGATATATTTACACCGATATGCTGACAAGCCAATCATTTCTCGAGTTGGCGTCGTTGAACGATGCCAAAATGACGCCACTAGATTTACTGCAAACTTACCATGGTAAGCATTGATTTTTTTGTAAGTTTAGACGCTGAATATTCATGCTCATATGGGCCACGTCATCGGACAAAACATCTGCAGTGGACATCGATTTTTGCCGATAGTTTTACTAGTCCTATCTTACGGAAGTGTAAACTTTTCAAAAGGATTACAATCAGAAAATTGCTGAAAGGTTCACAGATCCCCTTTAATATAATCATCCCAAAGGATACATTTCAAAAGGAAAGTGAATAATTGCCTACCACACAGGGAAGTTTTGACAGTTTTCAACTTTTCATCCCAACACAGCGGCGTAGCAATAATCATATTTTTAGAAGGGAGGGGGGGGGGGGGGGAACAATCCTCTGTAGGGGAAAAAAGTATGTACACAGGTGGAACTTTTCAACCAAAATATGAATACTGTTTATCAATTACGGGTACCAAAGGGCCACCTTTCAATGGGCAAGAACCCAGTGATTTTTTTAACATACTAACTGGGCGAACATTTAGTCGCCCAATGAGAAAATTGGTCGCCCAGGGAAGAAATTTCTGATGTATTGGGCGACCAGGATTTTCGCCTTGGTTTAACAAAATGGCTGCTCCCATACAGTCGTAGAATACAAGTTTTTTTAAATATGCAACATCATATGAAATAAAGTTTTGTTATATTAGACAAAATATCTCCTTTAATTTTGATACTATATTTGCTTTTTTCTCCAATAGCTGCTTTTACATTCAACACAAATTTTGGAATAATTCTATGTCAAATTGTCCAAATAAGACAAATATGAAAACCCATATCATGCCCTTTTTAACCTAGATTCTTCAAGTGATTGTTAACGGCATTTGCATTTACACTCTGTGTTTGTTTTTTAGTACATAAATTCTATATATAGAGATATTACCGTTTTCTTATGCATTCTTCGCACTTGTATTTATCTCTCATTTTTTAAGCTGTTCATTTTCTCGGTTAATTGAAACAGAACAAGAAGATTCGAGGAAAAACCTAAAGGGAAACTTGCTGGAATCTTAAAGAATTAGGTCAACAGTTCATTGGTTATCCACGTTCATGTGTCTTGAAGCAAAGTGAATTCTTCAAAATACATTATTAATTGTCATGAAAGTGAGGTGAGGGCGCCAACCTGTTGCAGTACACTTTGAATTACCAGTAATGTCAACACACGTGAGATAGCGGTATATAAATGTGTATATATATATATATATATATATATATATATATATATATATATATATATATATATATATATATATATATATATATATATATATATATATATATATATATATATATATATATATATATATATATATATATATATATATATATATATATATATATATATATATATATATATATATATATATATATATATATATATATATATATATATATATATATATATATATATATATATATATTTATATATATGTATATATATATATATGTACTTGACAGTATTTGCTTTCCATGTTTTTCCCACGATTATGAGTCCGGGAGAATTTTGAGGATCACTCATTTCCTTCAAATTATTTTGAATGCAATGGCGGCCACTGTGTTTCCACAATGCACCACCCATCCCATATTCTTTTACTGTGTAGACGAATTTGAAATGGTTGTGGAAAAGTTTACATAAGAAAATAAAAATAAAATATGAAACGTTTCAAATATGATACAAAACACTACAAAAAACCAAACATCACTAAAGAAAGGATTTCCATCTCGATTTGGAGAAAATAAGGATTTAATGGTTAGATTCGAGAAGCGAAATTTCTCTCTTGTCCTTAAGATTGAAACACTGAGACTTGTATTAACTCAATTAGTGAAATTACAGCTCCCTGATAGCAAACATAGCTGATCAACATTAAACATGTTTAAGGCTAGCTTTCAAACGGAGAACAAAAACAGTGTTGTAAGCTCTATTTGATAATTTGTTCTATTGAATATCAAGGAATTTTTATCGACCCTTCAATTTCATTTTTAGAATATTTGTATTATTTTCTATATCTATTTTAGTGTTGATTGACATTTGTTAATCATTTATTCCTAATGATTATTGATCGTTTATTTGTAAGAGAGATTTAAAGTTTCAAATGATGAACGATATTTGTGAACCTATTTGTTACAGGTATAGGGACAGCTATCGATTTTGCCATAAATATGTTCCTGTTAACATTATGAACATTTCATTAACATACATCTATCAAGAATGTCCACTCGTTTCTGAGATATTCTTGAAAATATAAAAATTAATTCTCCAAAAAATGGCTAGACTTCCACTATCTAAAATATGCGTGTGACGTAAGAATAAACACACAGCAATGCCTACAATGCATAATTTCCACAGTGTCACTGTGTCATATTGACCTAGGCAACTTTAAAACATTAAGTTCATTGAAACGTCAGAATATCGCTTAATTAGCGACATGCTAACTATTTTAGGACATTTTTTTGTGGATTAAAGAGAAATTTCGACTCAAGTTCCGATCCATTATTTCTGATTGGTGAACTCCACTTGTTACGTTAGGCTGTAAGTATTAATGCATGGTACACTGTAGCTTTCACGTAACGTTAGTGTTGTATTGTCTTATCCTTATGTTACGAACAAACCAATACGTAATGAGCATACGTTTGGAGACCTAAAAATATGCCCGATTTTTCACATTTTGGGATCGATTTTGTAAGAAAGTGTTTGTGGTGAGTGTTTATGAAGGGCATTTGTATTAATTTATGCAAAGTGATTGCTACCTGTCCATACCTTTAAGTATATACATATATGTTTGTTATCCACTGCAAGAAAAGACAAGGAAAAGCTTGATAAAATTCGGAATATGGGAATGCTGAAATAAAATATAACAAAAATCATCTTTCCGTGAGATTTGAGCTTAGGTGTGATCTATTGCAATTTAGGCGCGATCTATTGCACTTTCCTGAGAAAGTACACTCATTGCTCCTAAGTGTTTTCCGAATGATAACGACTCACATTTACTTTAGTTTAATTTCCGAATTAATTTTCATTTTGTGAAGCTGTTATTCTCTTGTTTTGCTTCTAATTTTTGCCATGCATCTTCAGCCACACATTTCTGCAATTAACAATATGTCAGTTTAAGTAAGATTAAGCTAGAATACCTGAAAGCTGCAAAATTTGAAAATTAGAAAGGTATAGTCATGGTAGTCTCCCTGCAAGAAGTTCAATATAGCACATTTAGTGTGAAGTATGCATATGACACGTACCTTTTATCTCCCATGGGTAATACTATTGCATAGGCCAATTTTATTCACAACTATGGTTTATTCATCTCGCTAAGTTATGATACCGTTATTATATTTAACTTTCAGTAAGTAAATATTTCAATTTTGGCTTGATAAGGGTGTGTATGTGTAATAATACTTTCATGAATTTTAATAGATGGCGCTAGCTTCAAAATATCCAGACAGTTCTTTAATATTCTTTTTGAGGCTTGAAGGCTCAAATCACCAAGAACTTAAAGGCAGTTTATGTTTCACAACCTTTTAAAAATAATCCAACAAGTCCCCCAAATAAATCGTATAGCTTTAGATGCGTATTTTTATGTAAATCTGTGACATATAAATAAACTTTCTTTCATTTCTATGTCATCCAAGGAGGCCTGAGCCATGGATGCAACGGGCTGATTCCCCCTCCCCTTTCCTCCACCAAGCATGGGAATCGGGGGCAAAATTACCCTTCATTCCACCAGGCAATGGGTGGATTTTTTCTTCAAGGCGTTGAAACTGAATACTGGTTCTGATACTACAAAACCATATGGGTGCATTAGAAGAGGGAAGAGTAATATCTATAAAGCTACCGAAATTCAAATCATGAATCTACTAATTGTCTTCCCAATCAGCTATTGCCACCTATGGATCAGAGACATGGGCTGTCGGAAAAACAGTTAAAGCAAACCTTCCTCTTTGACCCGCGGGCTGAATGACATAAACTGGCATCCCTCCTCATTTTTGTCAAGTTTAAAAAAAGTCTTAACTAAAACATTGAAATATATTTAAGTCCCTTTACTATATATAATTGATCTTTTTATTGACAAATTGAAGAAAGTAACACAAACATCAGTTTAGCAAAATACGTCAAATATTACTCGTCTGCACGAGGAGCGCTTTTAATTTGATTTCTGGAAAGAACAAAAACATACAGCGGGAACCCTGGCCACTGACTCACTGAAGACAAAATGATGGCCTCCTGACAGCCTGAGCCCCTATATTTGATTTTCACATTATTTTAGACATCAAATGATATTCCGAATGGTGACCAATACAATTGGTTAATCATAATATACACTGTAGGCCTATGTATAAATACTTCAGATTTCGAGACTTATGATGTACAAATCTCCGTTTTTTTTTATTTTGGTATATTTTAGTTTGACAAATTTTGGAACAAAATATCTTGAATTTTTGAAGCTGTCAATTAAAAACTAGAATGAAAATGGATTACCAGTAATTTTGGGACCGACGGAAGTTGATCAATATTTCGGTGGGAGAGGGGGGCAGGGTTGACCCTATAAAGCTATACTGCTGTGTTACATGCTTTGAAAATACGACTGTTTGGAAGTGCCCCTCAGAGCTGGGCCCCCACATTCAAACATTTTCCGCCGCCCCTGTATTCGGAACAACTTGGAAGGAGCGTAAACAATGATCGGTGGTGCGCTCACCTTGTGCCAGGGGATTGGCAGAAACAAATTCCAATAGTTTGGTCATGTTTCAAGAAGAGAATGAGACAGCTTTGAAAAGATTCTTATCCGGGATCAGATAAAGTGTAGACGTAAACGAGAGTGGCCAAAATTCTATTGGACTGATGGTATCAGAGAGTTGACGGGCATGTCTGTGAATGTGACCTACCGATCAGCTCTGGGTAGGCGAAGATGAAACTCTTGTCATCCAAAGGGACGCAAAAACTCAGCTACGACTGCAGACGTAAACAAGAGTGGCCAAAATTCGTTGGATTGATGGTATCAGAGAGTTGACCGGCATGTCCGTGAATGTGACCTCCCTATGACTAAATAGTCTACGACGACCAGAGGCGTAAGAAGCGGGGATCGGTGGCTGTGGCTCCCTCAATAATTTTTCCATGGAACCAAGTACGACCCCCCACCCCTTCCCCAATAACAAATTGCCTCATTAATTGATTTTGAAGAGTCAAATTCCATATAGCTTCTTTTCTCCCAAAAATCTTCAATTTTTGTGAAATCTTATTAAATCTTCGTTAAATTTCCTGCCCATAATCTGTTTTATTTATTTTCTCAATAGACGACCGTTTTATCAAAAGCCTTCATTTTGAATATTAGATTTAATATCCGTTTCAAATTTTCAGGTTATTCATTGAAATTTTGGACAATTTTGTGGAAAATAAGAAACTCCATATGTTTAAAATTTGTTTCAATCTAGTCAATGTTCCCATTTTCGATGACGTAATAAAAAAAGTACCCATTTTTTCGGGTATTCTTTCCATTTTCTTGTTCCATCAACTGTCAATTTTCGTGCAATTTCCTTCATTTTCGGAAATTTTTCTTCAATTTTCGACAAGTTTAATTCATTTTCATGAAATTTATTTCAGTTTACGTGTCATTTCTTTTCATTTTCGTGATTTTCTACTAAATTAAAGAGTTTATTTTTCATTTTCGTAAAATTTATTACAATTTTTGTGGAATTTCCTTTATTTTGGGGTTTTTTCCGACCACTAAAATAATCATTCAACACAAAATATGACGAAAAATTACGAGCAAAATAGTTGCATTAAAACTTATGGAACAAGATTTAAGTCAATTTGAATTTGAACGTGAATAATCGTTAGACTAAAAGAGACAACCATTGCCTCATATTTCCCTTCGGAGAACTGGTGAATATTTGTTCTTCTTTTGTAATTAGAATTCTATTTAAAGCTCTCAAAGACTGTGGTCTGAGATCAAACCTTGCATAGAGGATCGGTCTAGTAGTCAAGCAAGTTCAAGTTAACGAGGACTTTACAAGGACCAAAACGGGTGAAAGCTTTAAGTTCTGTCTTAGTTGTGTAGAACGACCGGTGTAAAAATCAGAATGTATCAATTGTTAATGTATTTTAAAGAAAATGTATTTAAATTTGTCTTATTTTTCCAGGTGCTAATTCATAATTATACCTTACTAGAATGTGTACTACATTCCTGACATATCCAATAGTTTTTATTTTCCGAAATATCAAGAAAAAATAGAATGAAAAACATAAATAATTGGAGAAAGGTGAAGATGTGACGTCACAGCCAGTCTGGTTTCAGCCGTTTTACCGCAAGCGAGACATAACTCTTTTCTAGACTATATAAATCCACGTAAGAGAGCGTCGATATTTGTTCACAAAAGAAGAAAGTCGTTTTTCGATTAAAGTTTTGTCAATTTGAATGTTTAACATTGATGTTCAGCCTGATTAAAGGATTAGTTCAGTGGTCAAAGTATATGAAAGAAGACTTCAAAAGAAACAAAATAGGGAAGAAATCTTATTCCGTTAAGGAGATATCTAAGTTTAAAGTTTAACATCATTAGTGTAGAAACTAATGAAATCAAACTAAATTGTGATGTCATAGACTTAGATTCATCAAAGCCTTTAAGTATTCTATCATATTGGCTTAAAACCATTAGATATGTCAAGAAAGAAGTAAAAGAAAATATAGTTACAGTAATTATAATCTACCACCTGATGAAAGTTCGAGGAAAAATAATTTAAATTGTAAATGATTAAATAAACTTTCTATTAACAATTGTTAAGAACGTGAGGATGAAGACACCAACTTTCCATAGTAGACTTACTATACCAGTTATTTCAACACAGATAAGACAGAGCTTTAAACAGTTAAACTCGAATATCTCCTTAACGGAATAAGAATTTTGAACGCTTCATTATAGTTTCGTTGGAAGTCCTCATTTTTATATGTATATGAGATAGACTTGCTTGACCACTGAACTAATCCTTTAAGCTGGTGAATTAGCCCATTTTCCCCTTTTCATACAAACACGCATTTACATGTAAACTGATAACAATTAATGGGGAACATCAACATATTCGTCCTCATCAATAAAACTAAAATGTTTTAATTAAAGGTCTTCCGAGGTGTAGAGTTGAACAGCTTTGTATTTCAGGAGGAACCTATTTTGAAATTCGAAAATACCTTTTTAGTTTCTGAGTTTATATGGTGAAAAGAAGATTTCTCAGAATTCTAAATTTGTGAAATTGTGATGTATGACTCGGGGGCAGATCAAATTTCTTTCCAAATTTAGTCATTTAAAATACCGATAAAGAGAATGTCAATTCCTTGTAGAATTTGATTGTCGGTATGGTATTAAAAAAACTAAAAAAACGACTGGTCAGAATTTATTGCACCCCTTCAAAGACATGACAATTGGAAACCAAAGGATTTAGGCCCTAGATGGCAAAATACAAATGTCGCCCGATATTACATCACAAATTTGCATTAAAAAGCTATGTATTGGTTAACGTTTAATGTGTATATATCATCTGAAGGATAGACATATAAAATATTTGCATAATATCTGCATACTTTTCGCATAATATTTGATCGAGATTCGGTTATGATAGTACAAATGCTATCACGAAACGCTTAATACGACCCGGACGAGAACACAGGTACGACGTACGGACAGACATAACTTTTAGGCAACAAAAAACCCGGGGCCTCGTGGTTTTGTAGACAGGTATTTGATCGAGAATACATTTTAAGTCTTTTAGCAAAAAAACGCCGGAAGTGTAAAAACTTACTCACAAGTCCAATCTCACAATTAAACTATAAAATTGATTAAAATATAAAATTGATTTTATTAGTGCTATATACTCACGACAGTTCGAATTAGAAGTGGAATCAGATTTAACAAAAAGTCTTGCAGTACAAAACAGAGAGGAGTGAAGGTATAGCCCATATCGTATTATTTTGAGCTTCATTGTATGGATCAAGCAATTATTACTAAAGAAAGTATAAACTTAATGAACTGCGTCTTGTTTCTTTTTGTATGTATAAATGACAAAACAAATATCAAAATTTTAATTCATGGCCATTTGCTCAAAGGTTTGAAGTAATGTAACCGACTTTTCCGGCGATACAACTATGTGTGACAATTACAGTGCGAATAGATTCTTAACTAAGGATCAGGAGAGTCACTTTTAAGGAAGGTTCACTTTTCACGGGGGCAACAAACAAAAAGTATCAACAATAAATTAAGTTTCCATTAAACATTGGGAAATCTTCGATTTTTGCAATATTTTCGAGAAATTTCTCCTAATTTTCGGAAGATTTCTTTCAATGATGGGCAAGTTTCCATGAATTTCCCCAATATGTCTTTGTCTTCTCCGAATTATTTCCCTTTTAGGAAATTTAACTCATTGACGTAGCCAGACCAGTGAATTAGGTGGAGAAAAAAATATTTAGGGCAAGAGAAAACTGCGGCAAAATATCATCAGTAATGTACACATGTACGTACAATTTTGTATTGGTCTTTCATCATCATTAACAATTTTATCCCCCCCCCCTTGCAAAATTTCATACCCCTCGCAGAATCATATCCCCCCCTCCTCCCGAAGAATTTCAGACGGACAGCTGAAATTTTGTATGTATGATTCGTTTAATTTTTTCTGAACTTCCAAGTCAAATAAATTGATGGGAAAGCTAGAGTCCTGTTATAATTTGCTTGACGTTATGATAAAGGATTTGATCGCAATTTGCTGCACCGCTTTAAAGAATTATGAAAGACATTTTAAAAAAGAAATTACAAAGAAAACACCGAGGTCGCCTTGAAATAATCACACTATTCATTCAATCAAATTGATGTCTGTGATGTAAAATTGTAAATTCTTAACCGACTTTGATGAAGTTTTGTTATATTCATGTTTTAAAAAAAACTTTTTTCGTTACAGCTGCGACTGCAAGCTTGCCGAGCACTAAATATATTACTTTTGAGTATAATGAGAATTGATCCTCTCTACTTACTTTCTTTAGGATGTTTTGAGAAATGGTTATTTGAGCTTTCTGTGTAAGAAAGGAGAACAATTGATCAGTTCAAAACTATGCCTAAAATGTTAATTTGCTGGTGAGCAACTGACAAGACCAACGTAGAGGTTTAATGGTCAAACATGCATGCTCATTTTGTATGAAAGAGAATAAAGAATTGGGTCAGGGAACATCCATGAATGAATGGCAATGGTCTTGATGATGACCAGAGGCGGTACTATGACGGCAGTGGAATTCCACCACAAGATCGCATTGCCCCCTCCCCCCCCACCTCCGCACTTTCCCCAACAAAAATTTCGTACAGGCGAAATTACGTTGTCCGATCTATAGATTTTTCCCCACTCACCTCCCCATGAGGCAAATCTGTCCTTTTCATGCACACAGTTTGACAATCCTGGCGCCGCCACGATTAATATCACAGAGAAGCCACAAATATCAGTTTTCAAATTTGTGGCCACACTATATCAACATCCAAACATGAAAACCATGACATACAAACACAACAACAAAGGCTCTTTAAAGGGGTTGTTACGGTGTTGACTTTTCTAATGGATTGTTGGAGGGTCAGGCCAAAATAGCACAAACGAAACTTTTAACTTTTGGAGTAAAAATCTATTAATTGAAACTCAAAACGAAAATAAAAGGAATGATGGCGAACATCTGGAATTAATGCTTATGATGAAAATCCAGATCCCACGTGTATGTAACAAGGGTTAGCAATGACAAACGGTTCTCCTCACATTTCAAGTGTACATAGATTAATCTGTTAATAGGCGTCTGTAAGAGGTTTTAGTTGCATTCCTTATTACAAAAATCACTGATTAGCATATTTTGGCAAGCCGCCCATGACTAAAACTGCTCAATTCTACGACATAGCTATTACTAAATAATTACATTTTAGGCAACTCCAAACATAGACCTATCAAAATATCAATTCATTCTAAGGTAGCCACTTTCTTTGGTTTAGTGACCGTAAAATTAAATAAACAGCGGGGCAACGGTATTTGATCAGCATGAATAAACTTTCTAAGCTCTGGAATCTCATTAAATGTGAATTAACGGACCCAAACTCCAAATATCTTAATATTGAATATTGGATCTTATATCATCCGGTAACCAGTGTAAAGCTTAATTACCTCGTTTTTAATCAGTCCTATTTGATTTTCTTCTTCATCAGTTCATTTAATATCTATTTGTGACTCCTACAATATCAAATGTTGCTAAAACATATTTTTGTTTGTGTATATGTTTCTGTAATCAACCAAGACAAAACAAACGTTCCTTCAACTTCCATGCATAGCATGGATATCCACAAATCTCAATTTAGAAGTCAATCTTTAACTGGTTAAAGACAAGCAGGTAAGGCCTCATTCATGAATTGCTAGAATATAAACAAGCAAACAAGACTTTTTAAATAAATTTTAATGGTGGGCCAAGTTGATGGCAAAATTGACACCGGAACACAGCGATTTTCTAAAGCAGAGGCGGCGCAACAAGGTGGCGGCAGCGGCGGCGGAAAGAAAAAGTTGGGGGCCGAAATGGGTAATGTATTTTGCTACAGCTGAAGGTTTTAGCCTGTTAGCGGCGAGAGCGTAGCGCGAATCCTAAAGGGCGTAGGTCCAGTGGTCCGCCTAATGGCATCTGGTGGGGTTTAGCTGCAAAGTTCTTTTTTTTTTTTGACGGGGGACTTTCAATGCGTGTAATATCTTATAAAGTAATTTAAAGTTCATTCACAGAATAAGAATATGGAAAAGTCGGTGCCTTAAAGTTTTTCCAGGACTGTCTTATAGTTTGTTAGACATATCAAACATTGATTTAATTTCAATTGTACCAATGCAAGTAAACTAATATTTACTCAGTCGACAGCGCTGTAAGCAAACGAACAACTTAACAAATAATGAAGAAAGAAAAGTGATAGATAAGTTTAATCGATAATACCTCTTCTACTTTTAGTTGGTCGCTTGCCGCTGGAACTACTAGCAAAAACAAAATGCAAAGCCCAATACCTTTTATTGCGATATGCTATCTCTGCGGTTCAATCCGTTCGTTGGTGTAAAACGTTTCAAATGAGACTTATACAAATGAATTACATCTTATACCTCATAAATGTCAACCGGTTGAATACCTGTGAAGTAATATTTTTCGGAAGATATAGTTGTTACAATATCAAAACCTACCGCCACTTTGTCAATAAATATGATCCTTCATTAACATAAATGCAATTTGATACTGATGGGTAATAACAAAATAAAAAGATAGTGGTTAATTGCCTACCATACAGGGAGGTTTTGAAGCAGAGTCAACTTCATCCTAACACCATGGCGTACCCATAATTACATTTTTAGGGGTGGGGAGGGGGGCAACAATCCTCTTATGGGAAAAACCTATTTATAAAGGTAGAACTTTTCAACCAACATATTAATATATTTATTAGGGGTACCTCTCAGCGAGCAAGAAGGCAGTGAATCTAACTGGGCGACCATTTGGTCGCCCAGTGAAAAATTTCAGTTGCCCAGTGAACAAATTTCTGATGCACTGGTCGGCCAGGATTTTCGCCTCGGTTTAACAAAATGGCTGCTCCCATACAGTGTAGAATAAAGGTATTTCAAACATGCAATATCATATGAAATAAAGTTTATGCATGTTATATCAGACTTAATATCTTCTTTAATTATGATACTAAATTTGCTTTTTTTCTCCAATTTCTGCTATAACAACCAACACCAATTTTGGAATAAATTATTTGTCAAATTGTCCAAATAATCAAAAGAGGATAATATGAAAACCCATGTCATACCCTCTCTTATCTAGATTCTCTAAGTGATTGTTAACGGCATTTACACTTACACCCCGTGCTGTTTTGTACATAAATTATATACTTCAGCGAAAGCTATATAGTCTGATAGTGAAGGGAGATATTATCGTTTTCTTTTGCATTCTTCGCACTTGTATTTGGGAAAAAGCTGAAGTAAAACTTGCTGGAATCTTAAAATTAGGTCAACAGTTCATTGGCTATGCACATTCATGTTTCTTGATGGAAAGCAAATTCTTCAAAATACATTATCAGTTGTTCTGAAAGTGATGGTTAGTGCGCCAACCTGTTGCAGTACACTTTGTATTATCAGTCATGTCAACTGACGTGAGATATATATCAAGCGGTATATATATCAAGAATACGGAATTTACCTGTTTTTACCTGTTTAATATTAACGGTATTTAGGCCCTATCTGATTTTTAACTGCATGTTTAGTTTAATCCCTTTTAGTAATTTTTGTTAAATATGAGTACATGAAAAACTTTCCTTGAAAAATAATCATTGACAGTATTTCCTTTCCATGTTCTTCCTACGATTATCAGTCCGGGAGAATTTTAAGGATCAATCAATTTCTTCAAATTATTGTTAATCCAATCGAGGCCACTGTGTACCCACAATGCATCACCCATTCCATATTCTTTTATTGTGTAGACGGATTTAAAATGGTTGTAAAAATGTTTACAGAAGAAAATTAAAATATCATAAAATGTGACACGTTTCAAATTAATACAAAATACTACGGAAAACCAAACATCACTAAAGAAAGGATTTCCATCTCAATTTGGAGAAAATAAAGATTTGATGCTTAGATTCGAGAAGCGAAATTTCTCTCTTGTCCTGAAGATTAAAACATTGAAACTTGTATCAACCCAATCTTTCTATGAGTAAAATTACATCTTCTTGTTGATAGCAAACATAGCTAATCAACATTAAAAATGTGTAAGGCTAGCTTTCAAACAGAGAACAAAAACATTGTTGTACGCGCTTAGTTAATAATTTATTCTATTGAATATCAAGGATTTTTTTTTTTTTTTGTAAGAATATTTGAATTATTTTCTATTTTAGTGTTGATAGCCATTTGTTAGTCATTGATTCTTAATGATTATTGAACGTTTAATTGTAAAAAGACTTGTAAAGTTTCAAATCAAAACTTTTATCGATTTTAAATTTTATTTTTAGAATATTTGTATTATTTTTATCTATTTTAGTGTTGATTGACATTTGTTAATCATTTATTCCTAATGATTATTGATCGTGTATTTGTAAGAAAGATTTAAAGTTTCAAATCATGAACGGTATTTTCTGAACCTCTTTGTTACAGGTATATAGACAGGTATCGATTTTGCCATAAATTTGTTACTTTTATTATTCTGAACATTTCATTAACATACATTTATCAAAACTTTCCACTCATTTCTGAGATATTCCCAAAAATGTGAAAAACTAAGCCACAAAAATGGCTGGATTTTCACTATCTAAAATATGCGTGTGACGTAAGAATAAACACACAGTAACCTACAATGCATAATTTCCACCAGTGTCACTGTGTCATATTGACCTAGGCTACTTTAAAACATTAACTTCATTGAATCAGACGTCAGAATATCGCTTAATTAGTGACATGCAAACTATTTTAGGACATTTTCTTGTGAATAAAGAGAAACTTTAGACCAAGTTTCCGATCCATTATTTTTTGATTGATGAACTCCAACTTGTTACTTTAGGCTGTAAGTATTACTGTATGGTACACTGTAGCTTTCACGTAACGTTAGTGTTGTACTGTGCTATTTTTATGTTATGAACAAGCCGATACGTAATGAGCATACGTTTAGAGACCTAAAAATATGCCAGATTTTTCACATTTTGGGATCGATTTTGTAAGAAAGTGTTTGTGGTGAGTGTTTATGAAGGGCATTTGTATCAATTTATGCAAAGTGATTGCTACCTGTCCATACCTTTAAGTATATACATACATTTTTGTTATCCACTGCAAGAAAAGACGAGGAGAAGCTTGATAAACTGTGGAAAATGGGAATGATGAAATAAAATATAACAAACGAAATCATCTTTCCGTGAGATTTAAACTTAGGCACGATCAATTGCAATTTAGGCGCGATCTATTGCAATTTAGGCGCGATCAATTGCACTTTTCCGAGAAAGTATACTCATTGCTGTTGAGTGTTTTCAAAATGATTGCATTTATATGATTACAATATAGCACATTTAGTGTGAAGTATGCATATGACACTTACCTTTTATCTCTCATGGGTAATACTATTGCATAGGCCAATTTGAATCACAACTATGGTTTATTTATCTCGCTAAGTTATGATACCCTTATTATATTTACCTTTCAGTATGTAAATATTTCAAATTTGCCTTGATAAGCGTGTGTATGTGCATTAATACTTTCATTAATTTTAATAGATGGCGCTAGCTATAAAATATCCAGACAGTTGTTGGATATTTTTTTTGAGGCTTGAACGCTCAAATCACCACGAACTTAAAGGCAGTTTATGTTTTACAACCTTTCATAAATAATGGCGTAAATTCCAGCAAATCCCCTAAATAAATTGTATAGCTTTAGATGCGTATTTATATGTAAATCTGTGACATATAAATGAACTCTCTTTTATTTCTATGTCATCCAAGGACGTTGAGCCACGGATGCAACGGGCCAAATCCCCCTCCCCATCCCTCCACCAAGCATGGGATTCGGGAAAAGAATTACCCTTTATTCCACCAGGCAATGGGTGGATTTTTTCTTCAAGGCATTAAAACTGAATACTGGTTCTGATACTACAAAACCATATAGGTGCATTAGAAGAGGGCAGAGGAATATCTATAGAGCTACTGAAATTCAAATCTTGAATGTTCTAATTGTCTTTCTAATTCAGCAAATGCCACCTATGGATCAATGACATAGGCTGACGGAACAGCAGACAAGGCAAAACTTCTATTTGGACCCGCGGGAAGAATGACATAAACTGACGTGCCCTCCTCATCACCTTTGTAAAGTTAAAAAAAAATGTTATTTAAAACATTGACATATATTTAAGTCCCTTTAATATAATTGATCTTTTTATTGACAGATTGAAGAAAGTAACACAAACATCAGTTTAGCAAAATACGCCAAATATTACTCGTCTGCACGAGGAGCGCCTTTAATTGCAGCCGTTTTTGCTTTTCACATTATTTAAGACATTAATTTATACTCCGAATGGTGACCAATACAATTGGGTAATCATAATATATACTGTAGGCCTAAGTATAAATACTTCAGGTTTCGAGACTTATGATGTACAAATTCTCCGATGTTTTTAGATTTTGGTATATTTTAGTTTTACAAATTTTGGAACACAATATCTTGAATTTTTGAAGTTGTAAATTAAAAACTAGATTGAAAATGGATCACCAGTAATTTTAAGACCGACGAAAGTTTATTAATATTCCGGTGGGAGAGGGGGGCAGGGTTTGATCCTATAAAGCTGTACTGCTGTGTTACATACTTTGAAAATGAGACAGTTTGGAAGTGCCCCTCAGACCTGGACCCCCGCATTCAAACATTTTCCGCCGCCCCTGTATTCAGAACATTCAAACATTTTCCGCCGCCCAAAATGTATTCGGAACAACTTGGACATGTTGGAAGGAGCGTAAAATACGATCGGTGGTGCGCTCATCTTGTGCCAGGGGATCGGCAGAAACAAAATTCCAATAGTTTGGTCATGTTTCAAGAAGAGAAGGAGACAACTTTTGAAGGATTCTTATCCAGGATCAGATAGAGTGTCAAAAGGTGAGACGTAAACGAACGTCGTGTTCTGCCGAGTGGCCAAAATTCTATTGGACTGATGGTATCAGAGAGTTGAAGAACAAATGGAAGACATTATAATTATTTTTGGGCATGTCTGTTCAACCAGAATGTGACCTACCGATCAGCTCTGGGTAGGCGAAGATGGAACTCTTGTCATCCAAAGGGACGCAAAAACTCAATAGTCTACGACGACCAGAAGCGTAAGAAGCGGGGGCCGGGGGCCGTGGTTCTCTCGATATATTTTTCTCAGCTACGACTGCAGACGTAAACGACAGTGGACAAAATTCTGTTGGACTGATGGTATCAGAGAGTTGACTGTCATGTCCGTGAGTGTGACCTACCGATGACTCAATAGTCTACGACGACCAAAGGCGTAAGAGGCGGGGATCGGGGGCCGTGGCTCCCTCAATCATTTCCCCATGAAACCAAGTACAACCCCCCACCCCTCTCCCCCCTACCTTCCAACAATGAATTGTCTGATTAGTTGATTTTGAAGAAACAGATTCCATATAGCTTTTTTTCTTCTGGAAATCTATCTTCAATTTTTGTAAAATCTCATTTAAATTTCGGGAAATTAAATTTCATTTTCAAGAAGTTTTTCGGAAAATTTCCTGCAATGTTCGTAGAATATCCTTCATTTTCGTGAAAATTTGCTTCAATCTTCGTGCAATTTTTACATTTTCGATAAACTTTCTTCAATTTTCAAGGAGTTGTCTTTATTTTTCGTAAAATTTGCATGTTTTTTTCCTCGTATGACAATCCTGGCGCCGCCACGGTTGATATCACAGAGAAGCCACAAACATCAGTATCCAAATTTGTGGTCACACTATATCAATATCCAAACATGAAAACCATGACATACAAACACAACAACAAAGGCTTTTTAAAAGGGTTGTCACGTCATTGATTTTTCTAATGGATTGTTGGAGGGTCAGGCCAAAATAGCACAAAAGAAACTTTTAACTTTTGGAGTAAAAATCTATTAATTTTAACTCGAAACAAATATAACAGGAATGATGGCGAACATCTGGAATTAATGCTTATGATATGTGAAAAACAGATCCCACGTTTATGTAACAAAGGTTAGCAATGACAAACGGTTCTCCTCGCATTTCAAGTGCATTAACAGATTAGTCTGTTAATAGGCGGCAGTAATAGATTTTAGTTGCATTCCTCATTATAAAAATCACTGATTAGCAATTTTGCCCCTATGGCGAGCCTCCCATGACTATAACTGCTCAATCCTATGACATGGCAATTACTAAATAATTAAATTTTAGGCAACTCCAAACATAGACCTAATATCCAGTCATTCTAAGATAGCCACTTTGTATGGTTTAGTGACTGTAAGAATTGAATAAACAGCGGAGCAACGGTATTTGATCAGCATGAATAAACTTTTTAAGCTCTGGAATCTTATTGGATGTGAATTAACGGACCCACACTACGAAAATCTTATTATTGAATATTGGATCTTATATTCACATCCGGTAACCAGTGTAACGCTTGCCTCGTTTATACTTAATTCTATTTGATTCTTCTTAATCAGTTCATTTAATATCTATTTGTGACTCCTACAATATCAAATGTTGCTAAAACATATTTTTGTTTGTATATATTTTTCTGAATCAAGCAAGAGAACGAAACAAACGTTCCTTCAACTTTCTTGCATAGCATGAATATCCACAAATCTCAATTTAGAAGTCAATCTTTAACTGGTTAAAGATAAGCAGGTAAGGCTTCATTCATAAATTGCTAGAATATAAACAACCGAACAAGACTTTCTAAATAAATTTTCACTGGTGGGCCAAGTTGATGGCAAAATTGACACCGGTAACACAGCGATTTTCTAAAGCAGAGGCGGCGCAACAAGGTGGCGGCAGCGGCGGCGGAAGGAAAACATATTGGGGCTGCAATGGGTAATGTATTTTGCTGCAGCCGAAGGCTTTAGCGCAGAGAGCGTAATGCGAATCCTTTGAGACCCAGTGGCCCGCCTCATGACATCTGGTGGGTCCAACTGCAAAGCTGTAATCGGAAGGGCTAATTTATTTTTCTTCCAATGCGTGTAATACAGAGAATAAGAATATGGGACGGGTGGTGCCTCAAGATTTTTCCAGGACTGTCTTATAGATTGTTATACATATCTAACATTAATTCAATTTTGTAAACTGATATATACTCAGTCGACAGCGCTGTAAGCAGACGAACAACTTAACAAATAATGAAGAAAGAAAAGTGATAGATAAGTTTAATCGTACAATACCTCTTCTACTTTTAGTTCGTCGCTTGCCGTGGAACTACTAGCAAAAACAAAATGCAAAGCACAATACTTTTTATTGCGATATGTTATCTCTGCGTTTCAATCCGTTCGTTGGTGTGAAATTACATCTTATACACCATAAATGTCAACCGGTTAGATACCTGTGAAGTGATATTTTTCGGAAGGTATAGGTGTTATAATATTAAAACCTACCGCCACTTTGTCAATAAAAATGATGCTTTATCCATATAATGCAATTTGATTCTGAATGGGTAATAACAAAGTTAAAAAGATAGTGGATAATATATATATTTATTTCATTCAATGTTCAGGCCTCCAGCCTATTACATACAAAAGTAAGTACATTGCTTTAACAATTTTTGATCAAAAAGAATTAATAATGTTTTAAAACACAAAAAACACGAACGTAGACACAAAATACATGCCCATACCAAAAAAAAATCGATTATTAAAAAACAAAAGGATAATGGGATTGTTGAACAATAAAGTAATTATTAATTTATACAATTATGCTAAAGACTCTTTGCGCTTTTGAAGAGTGTCGTTTATGAACCTGGCTAAATTTAAACTTAAAGATTCGCTTGTAATTTTTAGAATTGTTTCAAACGAAGCATATGAGTGGTGGTGATAAAAGCGCTGAGGAATGAAAATTTTACGAATGTCCTGATAGAAGCGACATTCTAGCACAAAGTGATATTCATCCTCAACACGATGTAGGTTACACATAGTGCATAATCTTAAATTTCTAGGAAAATGTTGCCGTCTGCCAGTATCAACATTCAAAGGGAGTACGCAATAGCAAAGGCGTGTGATATAAGAACATAAATGCGGGTTATCAAAAAATGTTAAATACGGTTTATATGTGAAATAATGTTTGAAAACTCTATAATTATATAGACGGCCCATTGAATTTATTTAAGAAAGCCATTCTTGCTCATTGATGTCAGACAATTTTAATGATAAATCTTGCAGGCACACAGATTCATCTCCTACACCTTGCTGAAACCATACCTCTTCAAAGCCTAAACTCATTAAGCGACGTCTTATAATCGCAACCCAAGAATCTAAACAAATATCCACTTTGTGATAAAGATGGTTGTATGAGATATAAGTGTAGCGACTCTTATCATGTTTCAAAACTTTCAATCAATATTTAACGGCATTTCCTACTGCGTAACAATAAAAACTTACTTTTCCTAATTCCCCTCTTGCTACAACATTTACGGAACTACTTGGTGCACTGGCGTGTCTACCCAACCCAGGCTTGAACCCAGGACCTCGTGGTCTGTAGACATGTATGATAACCGCTACACCACAGTAGGTAGTAAGTTGCCCAATTTTATGCAGGCTTTTACGTTCCTGTACATGTTACGTAACATGTTAAGAAAATTGCCATCAATCTTGTATCTATTCTTCAACTTATAAAAAAGTAACTCTTGGTTAATACTATCAAATGTTCCTTTAAAGTCTACAAAAATAGCATACAACTTACCTCTCGGTTTACTTAAGGAGTTTGTAATTAAAGAATGTAATACAAAAGCATTATCAATATCCGAGTAACTTTTACGAAAACCTGATTGTGCTTTTGAGATTATATCATTGTTATCACACCAATCTTTTAGTCAATTAGAGAGAACTGAAGCAAATACTTTGCTTAAAGAAGACAATAGAGTAACCGGCCTGTAATTTGCGGGATCTTTTATACTACCCTTCTTTAAAATTGGACAGATCAAGCCTATATCCCAGGAATCTGAGTAAATGCCATTTTCAAAAATGCTATTAAAGAGTTTAACGATTATTTTAATGATCCACCGTGGCAGAGCTTTGAAGAATTTATTGGGTATCCCATCCATACCAGGTGCTTTAGAGTTCGTTCTTTAAGTCGTGTATACAATGTTTCATTTCATCTATATTAATAACATCATTCAATAGATCTATATCAATATCACTATCTGTCATTTCTGTTGCTTGATAAAAATCAGCTGGATCGCTGCTAGAACTATGATCAAATATAGCTCTGAAATACTGTAGCTAATTATGAGCAGTAATTGCATTAGTATTGAAATTACTCCTAATTTTAAAAAAATCCAGAATTTCACATTGTTTGTACAAGCAGCCGTAACCAAATCCTTCCTAATTTTGTTTTTATAACCATTCTTTTTCTTACGAATAACATCATTATACTGATTTCTTAAACGTATGTAATTAGCTTTGCTTTCGGTTGATGAATAGTTTCTATATCTTTGAAGAGCTTTATGAACCGTAGCCTTCATTTGACCACATTCTTTGTCAAACCACTCTTTACAGACATTAGAATTTTGATCTTTTTGATTACCATCTTTCATCATACTAGAGCACAACTTAAACGCCACAGATTTGATCAAATTTAAGATTCCATCAAAATCTTTGCGTATTAACATAGCGTCACAATCAGACAAAAAACTATGTTTACTTGATACGTCATAAAACATGTTAAAGTTCAATTGAACACCATTAGCAAAGCTGATTTTAGAGTAGTTGTGTAAGCCATGGGAATGTGAGCTCTCTACTTGTGCTAAACTGTTAACGACAAAGCAAGAGGCATGTTATCGGATTCACATCTATGAAGTACTTGTAAATCCAATGATCCTGTATTTGAAATAAGATTGTCTGATGAGATTATATAATCAACTACACTGCTTCCATTGTATTTTATACATGTGAAGCTCCCTATACCACTCTCTTTACCAACCACTCCATTCAAAATTCTTAAAGAAGTAGTTTTGCAAAATTGAAGCAGCTTTCTCCCATAATTGTTAACAGTTAAGTCTTTTGACCAACTTTGAATCACATAATCTTCTTTTAAGTAAGAAGCTGGGATTTTATTGACTAGGTCAGCGACCTCCATAGGAATTGACGGACTGAATACCTGTGCGGGCATTGAAATCTCCAATGACAATGAACTCTGCATTTTGATAAGATATTTTCAATTGTATTATATCACCCTCTATTTTATCCAAAATTGTTTTATCTGAATTATTCGAGTTTTCTGGTGGCATGTACAAAGCACATGAATACAAAATCGTATCAGGGATAACATTTTCAATTTTCAGCCAAATATGGGAACAAGAATGCCGACATAGGTGTGCATTTAAAAAAAAGAAAACAGAGACACCGCCATAATTCCTGGTAGATGAAGAAGGTCTATCCCTTGCCTACCATACAGGGAGGTTTTGAAGCAGAGTCAACTTCATCCTAGCACCATGGCGTACCCATAATTACATTTTTAGGGGTGGAAGGGAGCAACAATCCTCTTATGGGAAAAACCTATTCATAAAGGTAGAACTTTTCAACCAACATATTAATATATGGGGTACCTTTCAGCGGGCAAGGCCTCAGTGAATTTAAGTGGGTGACCATTTGGTCGCCCAGTAAGAAATTTTGGTCGCCCATTGAATACATTTCTGATGCACTGAGCGACCAGGATTTTCGCCTTAATTTAACATAATGGCTGATTCCATACAGTCGTAGAATAAACGTTTTTAGAACATGCAACATCATATGAATATGAAATAAAGTGTATGCATGTTATATCAGAATTAATACCTTCTTTAATTGTGATAATATATCTGCTGTTTTCTCGCATTTACTGCTATTACAACTAACACAAATTTTGGAATAATTATCTGTCAAATTGTCCAAATAATAAAGTGAGAGTAATATGAAAACCCATGTCATACCCTCTTTAACCTAGATTCTTTAAGTGATTGTTAATGGCATTTGCATTTACCTTCCGTGTTGTTTTGTACATAAATTCCATACTTCAGCGAAGCTATATAGTCTGATAGTGAAGGGAGATATTATCGTTTTATTTTGCATTCTTCGCACTTGTACTTATCTCTCATTGTTTAAGCTGTTCATTTTCTCGCTTAATTGGAACAGAACAAGAAGATTCGGGGGAAAACCTGAAGTGAAACTTGCTGGAATCTTAAAGATCAAGATCTTAGGTCAACAGTTCATTGGCTATGCATGTTCATGTGTCTTGAAGGAAAGTGAATTCTTTAGAATACATTATTAATTCTTCTGAAAGTGATGGTGAGTGCGCCAACCTGTTGGAGTACACTTTGTATTACCAGTCATGTCAACACACGTGAGATAGCGGTATATATATATATATATATATATCAAGAATACGGTATTTACCTGTTTTCAGCTGTATAATATTAACAGTATTTAGGCCCTACCTGATTTTTGACTACCTGTTAAATTTAATCCCTCTTTGTAAATTGTTGTTAAATATGAGTAAATGAAAACCTTTCCTTGAAAAAAGAATCATTGACAGTATTTGCTTTCCATGTTTTTCCCACGATTATCAGTCCGGGAGAATTTTAAGGATCACTCATTTCCTTTAAATTATTTTTAATGCAATGGCGTCCACTGTATACCCACAATGCACGACCCATCCTATAATCTTTTACTGTGTAGACGAATTTGAAATGGTTGTAGAAAAGTTTACATATGAAAATTAAAATATGATAAAATATGAAACGTTTCAAATATGATACAAAACACTACGAAGAAGCAAACATCACTGCAGAAAGGATTTCCATCTCGATTTGGAGAAAATATGGATTTAATGGTTAGATTCGAGAAGTTAAATTTCTCTCTTGTCCTGAAGATTGAAACACTGAAACTTGTATCAACCCAATCTTTTTAGTATAGAGATTACTGCTCTTTGATGAAAACAAACATATATAAGAACGGAGAACAAAAACAGTCTTGTAAACTCTTAGTTAATAATTTGTTCTATTCAATATCAAGGAATTTTTAACGAATCTTAAATTTTATTTTTAGAATATTTGTATTATTTTCTATCTATTTTAGTGTTGATTGACATTTGTTAGTCCTTGATTTTTAATGATTATTTCATTGATTGATTTGAGTTTCAAATCAAAACTGGCATCGACCCTTTAGTTTTATTTTTAGAATATTTGAATTCTTTTCTATCTACTTTATTACTATTATTATTACAATTTATATAGCGCCAAAATCTTTATAAATAATCATTGGCGCTACTGAAGGTAATTTGAACATGCAGCAAAAAATATATAAAGTAATAAGATATAATATAAGTAAAGAAAAAGAAAAATTAAAGGATTTAAGAACAATACATCTATACCAATAAAACATTAAAAGGTAAAATAACTTCTATATGTACTTTAAAATTAAAATTTTAAAAGAAAATATGATTGTTATAGACTGATAGACTTAGCGAAAACAATTTTTAAAGATAATACAAAAATTTATGTAGAATGAAAGAGACTTTAAAACCTTCTAAAATTTAATAAAATCAAATGTCAAAAGCAACTTAAAAGATTTTTTTTTTTGGACGGCAAAAGAATCGGCTTTTTTTGTGTGTATACAAAGCATTCCACAGAGACGGTCCTGCTCTAGCAAACGCTCTGTCACCAAAGAATTTGCAGCGAGTACGAGGCACAACCAAATATATATCATTATTCAACCTTAGACTGTAATTTGTTGAAGATTTTTTGATAATTAAATCTGACAAGTAGCTAGGTGCCATATTGTGTACAGATTTAAAGACAAACAGAAGTATTTTGAATTGAATTCTGAATTCCACAGGTAGCCCGTGAAGAGCAAGCAAGGTAGGAGAGGTGTGATAAACTTTTGGTACATTTTGAATGAATCTTGCTGCAGCATTTTGAACTTTCTGTAATTTTTTGAATTGATGAATTGGAAGACCATATAAAAGAGAATTGCAGTAATCAATATGAGTAGTGACAAAAGCATGGACAATATTCTGAGTTGAATCATTTAATAAGTACTTGCGGATATGCTTTAAATTTTGCAATTGAAAGAATGTATTTTGAAAAAAAAAAAAAAAAAAAAAAAAAAGCAATATGGGTATCCATGGACAATTCGTTGTCGAATCACACACCAAGATTCCTTACACTTCTTAAAGCTTCAATTTCAGACAGCCCAACATGTAACTTATTAGTTGTGACCTTTGACAGTTGGCGCTTTGATATACGAATGAGAAATTCCGTTTTATTATCATTTATAAAAGGATTTAATGTCATCTATACATTGTTCAATTGATTTTACGGCACGATTTTTGCATAGTTGGTCATCTGGACAAAAAGAGAGATAAATCTGTATGTCATCTGCGTAGCTGTGGGATGTTGGTAGGTAATGGGAGATGATTTGGAATAGTTTACTTGTGTAAAGAACAAATAGTATCGGTCTCAGACACGATCCTTGTGGCACCCTATATTTAAGGTCAAAGTTGTTGGATAGCTGCTCCTTGATAACAATACGTTGCTGGCGGTTAGAAAGATACGACTGAATCCATTCAAAGGATTTACCAATCACACCAAAGTCATTTTTTCATTGTCTGAAGTAATATGGAATGCTCAACTCTGTCGAACGCTGCACTGAGATCAAGAAGCACCAAGAAAGTTATATGTTGTCTAAACATAGCAAGGAAAATAACATACTGAACCTTGAGTAAAGCTGATTGCACTTTAGTGGGATGGAACAAGATGTTCAACCTGAGGCCAAAGTTGTTCAAAACTGTTTTCTCCATTAATTTTGAGATAAATGAAAGATTACTAATAGGCGATAGTTAAAACTTTATTCAATAGCGGGCGAATTAGCCGGCGCATTTCCAATGAGAAAGAAAATAACCGATTTCCGTAAACATGTTAATGATATTCGTTATAATCGGGGATAAGAAACGCAACACCTCTTTAACAACTTTGTTGGTATGGGATTTATATTACATGAAGCATTTGATGAGCTCATAATGATTTTCTGCACATCTTCAACTGATACAGGAGAAAAGCTGTTAGTAAGAGTTTTGACGAGGTGGTGGTGGACAAGTTGCGTCATTGCTGGATAGCCTGTTTATATTGTATCTGATCAAGTTAACTTTACGAATAAAATATTTTCCAAAATTATTTGCCAAACTCGAGGGATTGTCATAATCAGGAAGTGGTACTTCTTTGGTACTGGTAAGAGACGCTACAATATCGAAAAGTTTCTTTCGATTTCCAGAGCGTTTTTCAAAAGATTTGCATAATAATCTCTCTTGATATTTGCGAGACTGTTTGTGTAGATATTTCTGTTCAGTTGAAAGTCTTTAAAATCAATAATTCGTTGTGTGGATCGCCATTTTCGTTCCGCTTTCTGTCTTGCGACTTTTTTTCTCCTTTAAGTCGTCATTGTACCAAGGTACCAATGTTCTAGCAACACGAACTTTTCCTTTGTATTGGTGCATGTTTGTCTAGGAGAGGTCTTAGTGTAGGATTGTAGCAAACAACGAGATCATCAACATTTTGCCATAAAGTTGTGCGTAACAAATTTGAGGAGTAGAGATTATCAAAGAACATTAAATAAAACTGTGGTCAGCGATGAAGTATGTCGAGTTTGGATTAGTGACCTTCAGATTTTCTGAGCATCTAGTTGTTATTTAGCCTAAAGTGCGCCCTACGGTATGAGTGGGCACACGAATATGCTGTTTAAATTGTGTTTTATATAATTGTTAGTTATTGATTCTTAATGATTATTGATCGTTTATTTGTAAGAAAGCTTTTAAAGTTTCAAATCATGAACGGTATTTGTGAACCTATTTATTACAGGTATATGGACAGGTATCGATTTTGCCATAAATATGTTCCTTTTAATATTCTGAACATTTCATAAACATATATCTATCAGAATTTTCCAATCGTTTCTGAGATATTCGCGAAAATGTGAAAAACTAATCCCCAAGAAACGGCTGGACTTCCACTATGAAAAATAGGCGTGTGACATAAAAATAAGCACACAGCGAGGCCTGCAATGCATAACTTTCACAGTGTCGCTGTGTCACATTGACCCAGGCTACTTCAAAACATTAAGTTCATTGAATTAGACATCAGAATATCGCTTAGCGATATGCTATTTTAGGACATTATCTTGGGATAAAGAGGAAATTTCGACTCGAGTTTTGATCCAATATTTCTTTATAATTGGTGAACTCCACTTATTACGTTAGGCTGTAAGTATTACTGTATGGTACACTGTTGCTTTCACATAGCATTAGTATTGTACTGTCCTATCCTTACGTCACGAACAAACCGATACGTAATCCTATCCTTTAACGTAATACGTTTAGAGACCTAAAAATATGCCAGATTTTTCACATTTTGGGATCGATTTTGTAAAAAAGTGTTGTGGTGAGTGTTTATGAAGGTCATTTGTATCAATTTATGCAAAGTGGTTGCTACCTATCCATACCTTTAGGTACATACATGCATGTTTGTTATCCACTGCAAGAAAAGATGAGGAAAAGCTTGAGGAAAGTTGGAAAATGGGAATGCTGAAATAAGATATAACAAACGAAATAATATTTCTGTGAAATTTGAACTAAGGAACGATCTATTGCACTTTCACGAGAAAGTACACTCATTTTGATCAGTGCTCTTAAGTGCTTTCCAAATGATAACGACTCACATTCACGTTTAGATTTGATTTCCGAATTAATTTTCATTTGACACAGCAGTTATTCTCTTGTTTTATTTTTAATTTTGCCATGCATCTTCAGGCAAACATTTCTGCAATTAACAATATGTCGGTTTAAGGGAAAATTTAGCTAGAATAGTACCCGAAAGCTGCAAAATTTGAAAATTGGAAAGGTGTAGTTAATGTAGTCTCGCCGCAAGAAGTTCCATATAGCACATTTAGTGTAAAGTATGCATATGACACGTACCTTTTATCTCCCATGGGTAATACTATTGCGTAGACTAATTTGAATCACAACTAAGTTTGTCTCGCTAAGTTATGATACCCTTAATATAATTAATATGCAGTAAGTAAATATTGCAAATCTACCTTGTTATAAAGGTGTGTATGTGTAATAATACTTTCATTAATATTAATAGATGGCGCTAGCTTCAAAATATCCAGATGGTTGTTTGATATTCTTTTGAGGCTTCAGCGCTCAAATTACCACAAACTGAAAGGCAGTATATGTTTCACAACCTTTTAGAAATAATGATGTCAATTCCCAAAATTGAATAGCCTTAGATGCGTATTTATATGTAAATCTGTGACATATAAATGGACTCTTTTTCATTTCTATGTAATCCAAGGACGCCTGATCCACGGATGCAACGGCTGATTCCCCCTCCCCTTCCTCCACCAAGCATGGGAATCGGGGCAAGAATTACCCTTCATTCCACCAGACAAAGGATGGATTTTTCTTCAAGGCGTTGAATCTGAATACTGTTTCTGATACTACAAAACCATATGGGTGCATTAGAAGAGGAATATCTATAAAGCTACCGAAATTTAAATCATGAATGTTCTAATTGTCTTCTCAATTTAGCAAATGCCACCTATGGATGAGAGACATGGGTTGACGGAACAGCAGACAAGGCAAAACTTCATATTTAGACCCGCGGGAAGAATGACATGAACTCCCTCCCTCATCATCTTTGAAAGTTTTAAAAAGTATTATTCAAAACATTGAAATATATTTAAGTCCCTGAGTTTATTATAATTGATCTTTTTATTGACAGATTGAAGAAAGTAACACAAACATCAGTTTAGCAAAATACGCCAAATATTACTCGTCTGCACAAGGAGCGCCTTTAATTTGGTTTTGAAAAGATAAAAACACAATGGGACCCTTACCGCTGACTCACTGAAGACAACATGATGGCCTCCTGACAGCCTAACCCCTAATATTTGCTTTTCACATTATTTTAGACATTAAATCATATTCTGCATCGTGACCAATACAATTGGGTAATCATAAAATAAAGTGTTGGCCTATGTCTAAATGCTTCAGATTTCGATACTTATGATGTACAAATTTTCCGATGCTTTTAGATTTTGGTATATTATAATTTTATAAATTTTGGACAAAAATATCTTGAAATTTTGAAGCTGTAAATTAAAAACTAGAAGGAAAAATGGATCACCAGTAATTTTGGGACTGACGAAAGTTTATCAATATTCCGGTGGGAGAGGGGGCAGGGTTGACCCTATAAAGCTATACTGCTGTATTACATGCTTTGAAAATGCGACATTTGGGAAGTGCTCCTCATATTCTGGGCCCCCACATTCAAACATCTTCCGCTGCCCCTGTATTTAGAACATCTTGGAAGGAGCATAAAACATGATCGGTGATGAGTTCACCTTGGTCCTGTTTCAAGAAGAGAAGAAGACAACTTTGAAAAGATTCTTAATCCGATATCAGGTAAATTGCAGATGTAAATGAGGGTGGCCAAAACTGTTGGACTGATGGTATCGGAGAGTTGACGGGCATGTTTGTGAATGTGACCTACCAATCAGCTTTGGGTAGGCGGAGGTGGAACTCTTGTCATCAAAAGGAACGCAAATACTCAGCCATGACTCAATGGTCTACGACAACCAGAGGCGTAAGAAGCGAGGGCCGGGCCGTGGCTCCCTCTAATTTTTATTTTCGTAAAACCTCATTTAATTTTCGTAAATTGTCTTTTATTTTCGTGAATTAGTTTTAATTTTCGTGCAATTTCCTTCATTTGCAGGAAATTTGTTTTAATTTCGAAAAGTTTCTATTAACTTTCGGAAATTTTGCTTCATTTTTTATGTAGGCCTAATTTTCTAATTTTCAAGAAAAGTTCTTCAATTTTCGAGAAGCTGTCTTTAATTTTCGGTAACTGTTGCAAAAATATTACCCATAATTTGACGAACCCCACCCCCTTTTACAAATAGATTTTGGGCCGTGATAATAGACTCATTCATTTTTGTACTGGCAGAGGTTTGTTGAGACAAATGATCAAATCTGCCCCCTTCCCCCTCCATGTCAAAAACTCTTTCTGTGCCGCAGACCACGATGATTAAATGGGTGTATTCATCACAGAAAATTGACATTGTTCATAATTTTCGTCCAACCATTTCCACGTGTATTGGTGCTCGATTGTCCCAATGATATTATAATTCAAGTCACGTCATAAAAAGCGCCCTATTCTTGATTACCACCACCCTTCCCATTTTTCGCTTTCACGTTAATGTGTTCCATTGTAATTCTGACGGTAGCTCATTCTCTGAATAAAAGCAAATTTAATCGTTGATGAGATATGCAGGAGTAAATTACTATGACAAAGAAATTTGGAATTCATATTCTGAATTAACCGCTCTGGGTTTGAAGATTGACAGCTTATTTAACCAATTACCGCATGATTTTGGCTAGAAACAAAATCTGCGTAACTAAGTTGGCCAAATTTCCTACGCGGTACTTGTACAGTACTGCTAGCTAGCGGCGCGCGCTCATGTAATCAATGCAATTTACTGTACAAAATCAATTTCTGCACACACAGACTGACGGCAAAATGGTGAACAAAAATTGCGCTCATGGGCCCGCTGCGGGCTTTGTAAATCTGATTGCTGTTACCCAGAACAATTAGCAAACGGACTTTTGTTTATCACATTTGCTAAAACTGTATAAAGATCCGGAAAAGTGCCATAAATGAATAAAAGCTTGCGGCAGGCCTCGCGAATATCTAAATGTCAATGCATTGGTCGTACACGATTGCGGATTTGAGGTTTGTTTGCTCCCATTTAGTTACCGCGTTGCTATGGTAAGTGTGGCTTATTTCATAACTCAGAGACGTACCGCGTGGCTATGGTGGGTGTGGCTTATTTCGTAACTCAAAGACGTACCACGTTGCTGGGGTGGGTGTGGCTTTTTTCGTAAATCAGAGAGACATACCGCGCTGCTATGGTGGATGTGGCCTATTTTGGAGACGTAGGGGGTTGCTATGACGGGTGTGGCTTATTTCGTAACTCAGAGACGTACCGCGTTGCTATGGTGGATGTGGCTTATTTCGTAACTCAGATACGTTAATTGAATACTGATAAATAAACGAATGACTCAAGAAATTTAATACAAAAGTCGAAAGCTGAATAATTGATTTTGTAATTCATACGGTCGAATAAAATACAGTTTAAGATAACAGTTCAATATCAATGATTACATTTTAATTACAACAGTCCGGTCTACGCTCGTGATTAGAAGATCTCCCGATTGGGAGATCGAGACATGCGCAGTGATCATAATTTAAACTTGCTAATAAGTTCAGCGGTTAATTTTTTGCTTGTCAAATTCTGTAATTCTAAAGTTGTATACTTTGGAAGTGATATTGGATTTAATATTTCTGTAAAATTTAAGCTATTGATGGTAATTAAAATGTTAAAACCTGCTCTTCAAAAAATATTGAAAATAATTTTTTAAGATTATGTTAAAGTTTTCTGGTGAACGACAAATTTGCGCTGGTAAAAATGGAGAAAATAATTTCATCGTTCTGTAACACCAATAAAATTTGAATATTTCGCATGCATTTTTCCAACCTTTGACATAAACCTATTTAACCGTTATGTATTTCTTTAGAGCGATTTGAATTTGGAAAGATACATTGTTTGTTATAATGACAAAAAATCTCCCGATCAGGAGATCTCCCGGTCAGGAGCGTGGACCGGACTGTACAATTAGTACTTGTCTCGGTTTTGGACGAGATATGGGATCGCGGTTATTTCACTGGCTCGAAACAGCTCAATGAAACGTTTTAAGTAGATGATGATGTGCTTAACGGGACATCAAGCATTCCTGTATGCCTATATTTTTGAAGATTTGAGATCGAGCGGCCATACCTAAAGATTTAACTTTACACTACTTGGTAGTACCAGCTCCTTACTTTGCATTTGTTGGTATTTCACTTATATGAGTATGACAACCTCATTTATCTGTAATGACATACTTTTGTAAACCCGCAATCGATCGTGTATCTTTTTATGGTTCTGAAATGATACAAAACAGGTAAGACACTATACAACAAGGCAACGTGAGCTTTACTTTAATTCATTTAAACTATATAAAGCGAATCTGAATATTTATAAACATTATTTCAGGTTGGGGAAACATTCTATGTACGAAAAATGAAAAGGATATGCAAATAGGAATACGTCGCAACTGGTCTCCATTTTCACGACCTATTTCAATTTCTTACATTAAGGCTTGTGCAAATATCATGCACACGTTCCCTGGTTTACGTAAATTTGGCAGTAACTATTGCCACCATTAATCAATATTGACGATCATATTCCAAGCTTTTCAGTATTTTCTTCACAGGTTGTAATTTTGAAATCTTTGAATTTTATCAGTCTATAAAGTCAATGGTCTTCTAATCCCATACTTGGGTAAAATCTTATAACTTCTCACTCTATAGCCACTACCATAGGCGGCTCGCCATACGAGAAAGGGGTGCATTTTACGCCCTCCCTTGTATGGTATTAGAATCCGCCTCCTCCTCCCCCCTCCCCACCCTACCCCCCATAAATAGATTCGCAAATCATTGTTTTTTTGTATTGAATTATGCATAATTAAACAGATGTTCATTTTCCCTCTTCCCAATCATGTTTTGCCCCTCCAACTAAAATTGCTTACAACCGCCTATGGCTACTACATAAAAGAGTTGTCATAACCAGTTGCGAACTCTTTTTTGATAATTTTCCGTCGCCGTTCATATCGTAAGAAAGATGCTGAAAGGAAAAAGGAAGAAAATATTATTGAAGGAATTAGTTGAAAGTTCAAGCATAATCATGTTATATGAATTCGAAGAAGACATTTAAAAGCACAAATTAGTGACGAAATTTTTATCAGACTTAAGTAGAAGCGACTGATATCAGACTGTTAGTAATATTATAACTCAAATGTCTTTGTGTATTTTCATTAACTTTTTTTCTGAGATTTTGAGACTTGCAACAAGCTCGATTTGTAAGCAAATGAGAGATAAAGTCCAATGAGCAATCTGAAAAGCTGTGAAAAATATACCGTACTTTCAATTTAAAAATGTGTTTGACCATTTTTCCTTAAAGCACATGGACAATTAACCTCTCTTCTGAGTTACGAAATAAGCTACACCCACCACAGCAACGCGGTAACTAGGTGGGAAAAACAACCTCAAATCCGAAATCATGCATTACCAATGCATTGACATTTAGATGTTCGCGAGGCTTGCCGCAAGCATTGACCCATTTTTGGCATTTCTCCGGATCTTTAGAGATCTTAGCAAATAAGGTAAACAAAATTCAGTTTGCTAACTATCCTGGGTAACAGCAATCAGATTTACAAAGCCCGCAGCAGGCCCGTAAGCGCAATTTATATTCATCATTTTGTCGTCACTCAGTCTGTGTGTGCAGAAATTTGTTTCGTGCAGTAAATTGCATTGACTATAATAAGCGCTTCCTAGCTAGCTGTACTGTACCACTACCGCGTAGACAAATTTATGCAGTGATTGGTTGAAAAAGCTGTCAATTATCTAACTCTGACAGGTTGATTATAAAGATAGGAAAGGTGCTAAGAAAGTGAGGGTGTACTTCACTCTTATGACAACAATCACCAGTCCAAACAAACTTGTGACATTAAAACTCAGCATACAACATTTCAACACAGTATACACACATTAGTGTTTTTGCCTTCTTTTATATTACATGGACATTTCTGACCACTAACTAATCCTTCAATTCAAAATATGACGAAGAATTACGAGCAAAATAGTTTCATTAAAACTTCTGGGACAAGCTTTTAGTCAATTTCAATTTAAACTATAGACTAAAAGTGACAAACATTGCCCCATATTTCCCTTCTGAGAACTGGTGAATATTGGTTGCTTTTGTAACTAGAATTCTATTCAAAGCTCTCAAAGACTGTGGTCTGAGATCAAACCTTGCATAGAGGATCGGTTCTGTGCAAGCAAGTTCATCTTAACGAGGACTTCACAAAACCAAAATGGGTGAAAGCTTCAATTCTGTCTTAGTTGTGTACAATGACCTGTGTAAAAATCATAATGTAGCAGGTCAGCGCCCTCTTCCTCACTATAAAGTGAGGAAGAGGGCGCTGACCTGCTACATTATGATTTTTATAATATCAATAATTATCAATAATTGTTAATGTATTTTTAAAAAAATGTATTTAAATTTGTTTAATTTTTCTCATTTATCCAGGTGCTAAATCATAGTTATACGTTACAAGAATGTGCACTATATTCATGATATACCCAATGGTTTTTATTCCCCAAAATATCAAGAATAAAATACAATGCAAAACATAACAAATTTGAGAAAGGTGAAGATGTGACGTCACAGCCAGTCTGATTTCAGCCGTTCCTACTCAAGCGAGACATAACTCTTTTCCAGACTATATAAACCACAAAAGAGGGCGTCGATTTTTGTTCACAACAGAAGAAAGTCATTTTTCGATTAAAGTTTTGTCAATCTGAATGCTTAACATTTATGTTCAGTGATTAAAGGATTAGTTCAGTGGTAAAGTAAGTTTATCTTATATAAAAGAAAACTTCAAAAGAAACAAAATAGTGAAGAAAGCATTCAAAATCTTATTTCGTTAAGGAGATATCTAAGTTTAAAGTTTAATATCACTTTTGTAGAAACGACTGAAATCAGATTAGTTGAAATGTCATAGCCTCAGATTTCCCAAAGTTTTTATGTATTCTATCATATTGGTTTAAAAACCATTGGATATGTGCGCATAGTAGTAAAACAGAATATAGTTACGGTAATTATAATTTACCACCTGATGAAAGTTCGAGGGAAAATAATTTAAATAGTAAAATAATGAAATTAACTTTCTTTAAAATACATTCACCATTGTTAGAATGGGAGGATGAAGACGCCAACTTTTCATAGTAGACTTACTACACCAGTCATTCTACACAGATAAGACAGAACTTTAAACTCGAATAGCTCTTTAACGGAATACGAATTTTGAACGCTTCCTTGACCATTTCGTTTCTTTTGAAGTTGTGATGTATTGTGCCTCTATAACATAACTTAAAGAGTCACTTCATGACACACTCCATATTGCTTTAATTCTTTAAGGCTACTCATTATCAGATGAGCTTTCTATTTATGACTAAATAGTATATATCAACTGGACGTTAGTCACATCATGAATATGCACTATTTCAGATAATTATTTTAATGTAGTAAGAGTAAGTGGAAAGGGTACCTGCAGACAAAGAAGGCAAGTAGCCAACTTTACTTATATCATGTGCTGATGGGAGAGAAGGTGTAAGATGATGATGATTGGTGTTGGTAAGTTGTGGCTAATGGAGAAGAGTGAAAGTAACCTTTGATTGGTGTAAGAGTGAGGTGTGTAATGATGTCAGAAACTACCCAAAATATATAATTTGACTAGAATATTTAGTTCCAGCAGGATCTTTGTTCTGTCAAGACTTCTGTCCTCTGGCTGTTAATGTTTTATCTGATTGATAACTAATTTGTATGAATATTGTTGTGAACTCCGCTTGACGGCGAAAAGTCTGAGAGAGAAGTTTAAACACTTGTAAAATATATTTGGTGTGACTGTTAATCATCTGTGCTCGTGTTTTACTTCCACGTTGTGGGACTTTTTGTGATTAAAAGAACCACCTACAACGTAACAGACGTCCTCGTTTATACCTGTATATAAGATAGACTTGCTTGACCACTGAACTAATCCTTTAAGCTGGTGAATTAACCCATTTCTCCCTTTTCATACAAACACGCATTTACATGTAAACTGATAACAATTAATGAGAACATCAAAATATTCGTCCTCATCAATAAAACTAAAACATTTTAATTAAAGGTCTTCTGAGGTGTAGAGTTGAACAGCTTTATATTTCAGGGGTAACATATTTTGAAATTCGGAAATACCTTTTTTAGTTCCTGAATATACGGTGAAAAGAAGAATTCTCATAATTCTAAATTTGTGAAATTGTGATGTATGACTCGGCGGGCAGATCAAATTTCTTTCCTAAATTTGGTCATTTAAAATACCGGTAAAGAGAAAGCTATTTCCTTGTAGAATTTGATTGTCGGTATGGTATTAACAAAAACTCAAAAATGTCTAGTCAGAATTTGTTGCGCCCCTTCAAACACATGACAATTGGAAAACAAAGGATCTAAGCCCTAGATGCAATATACCAATGTTGCCTAATATTACATCACAAATTTGCATTTAAAAAGCTATGTATTGGTCAACGTTTAATATGTATAACTCATCTGAAGTCGATTAAGTTAATCTTATCTCAGCTTTGCATGTTCATAGACCTTTAAAATAATTGCATAATGTCTGCATGATTTTTGCATAATAACGATTGAGAATACATTTTGAGTCTCTTAACCAAAAACCCGCCAGAAGAGTAAACTTACAAGCCCAATCTCACAATTAAACTATAAAAATGATTAAAATATTAAATATTACAATGATTTGAAAAATGTTATATACTTACGACAGTTTTAATTAGAAGTGGAATCACATTCAACAAAAACTTCTGCAGTACAAAAATAGAGAAGAGTAAAGGAAGTTTAGCACATATCGTATTATTTTGAACTTCAATGTATGGAATACGACATTTGCGAATAGCGATTGTTTAGAAGTTATAGGATAAAAAGGTCTTTTTCGTGAAGGGCTTTATGGTCTTGCTAATTATTTTTAAGTATGAAAGGCGTTTTGTTTCTTTTTCGTATGTTTAAATAACAAAAAGATATCAACATTTTAATTCATGGCCATTTGCTCAAAGGTTTGTAACCGACTTTCCGGCGATACAACTATGTGTGACAAATACAGTACGAATAGATACTAAACTGAGGAACAGAGGAGTCACTTTTCTGGAAGGGTCACTTTTTATGGGGGCAACAAACAAAAGTATCAACAATAAATTAAGTTTCCATCATCAAACGTTGGAAAATCTTCAATTTTTGCGATATTTTCGACAAATTTCTCTTAAGTTTCGGGAATTTTTTCAATGTTGGGCAAGTTTCCGTGAATTTCCCGGAATATATTTTGTCTTCCCCGATTTATTTCCCTTTCAGGGAGTTTATCTCATTGACGTAGCCAGACCGGTGAATTAAGTGTAGAAACTGCGGCAAAATATCTATAATACGTACAATATTTTATTGGTATTTCATCATCATTAAGAGTGCACAATACCCCCTCTTCCTCCCCACACACACGGCTCTGCCCTTGATTTAACATATCCCCCCACGGTTCTTTACCAACTTATTCCCACACACACACACACACGGCTCTGCCCTTGATTCAACATGCCTGTGGAGTACATTAGGTTCAACATTGGGAAACTAGACTCACTTGGTGTTCGTCCATAGATATGATTCCATCAGCATCCGTGTCCGCCCTGGCCACCAAGACATTTATCTAAGAGTGAAAACAATAGGAAATGACCAAAGAATACCATATACACAGCGGTCAGCCAGGCGCTTCAAGCTACCCTGGACCAGCCACACCCGACGGTTCCATGCATGTATGGTATATATGAGCTGATGAAACGCAAGGAAAGCACCCAATTCAATTCCTGCAAGAGTATCAATGTTCAATCTTAAATGGATATGTCTACTTTTGAGTTAACTTACATAGCTACATTCAGGACGGACAGCTGAAATTTTGTATGTATGATTTTTTAATTTTTCCTCAACTTCCAAGCTAAATAAAGTAATGGGAAAGCCCTGTTATAATTTGCTTGGCGTTATGAGAAAGGTTCTGGTCGGAATTTGCTGTACCGCTTCAAAGAAGTATAAAGATATTTGTGTAATGAATTTACAAAGAAAACACCAAAGTCGCCTTCAATTAATCACAATATCAATTCAATCAAATTGATGTCTGTGATGTGAAATGGTTAATTCTTAACCGATTCGCTAAAGTTTGTTACTTTCATGTTAAAAAAATGTTTCGTGACAGGTGTTACTGCAAGAACGATGAGCACACTAAATATTTCACTTTTGAGTATAATGAGAATTGATCCTCTCTACTTACCTTCTCTAGGATGTTTGAGAGATGGTTATTTGAGCTTTCTGTGTAAGAAAGGATAACAATAGATGAATTCCAAAACTATACCTAAAATGTTAATTTGCTTGTGAGCAACTGACAAGATCAAATTAAAGGTTCGATGGGCAAACATGCATGTTCATTTTGTATGAAAGAGAATCAAAAATCTGGTCATGGAAGTAAAACTTCCATGAATCAATGGCAATGGACTTGATGTCCAGAGGCGGCACTACGGGAGCAGGTTATTCCACAACGAGAACGCCCCCCCCCCCCCTCTCCCCCTTCCTTTCCCCACTTTCCCCAAGAAATGTTAGTAGTAAGAAAAAGGCGAGGTCCAGCACACAATTTCGGGAGAATCCCCTAAAATATTTAAAGAACTGTTTTAGGAAAATCCTCCCAAATATTTATTTTGAAAAAACTGAAAAAACTACCAACTACCACCCACCATCATCCACTATCCACCGACCAACTACCACCACCCACTAACTTTAAACTTTTTTGCAAAAACTTTGAACTTCCACCAAACACCGACCACCATCCACCCACCACCCACCATTCACCCACCACCCACCAACCACCCACCAACCTCCACCCACCATCCACCCACCCACCAACTACCGCCAACTACCACTATCCATCCACCAACTTTAAACTTTTTTGCAAAAAACTTTAAATTTCCACCAACCATCAAATTCAAGCTTTTTAGCAAAAAGCTTAAGATTTATTTCTCAAACGACAAAGTTTTTCGCTAATTTCCTTCGCTTCTGGCAAAAGATTTTTCTCGCTCAACAAGTCTATTAATTCCGTCCTTCTTTTTACAAAAGGAAAATCCTTTTACTTTATTCTCCTAGCAATATTTTGTAATTCAGCGACGCTATATTTTTCGAAATTCATAGTTTGTTTATAAGATTAAATCTTTAAATAGTTTTATAAATCTTTAAATCAGTAAACCACGTTCATTTTATTTCCGTCCAAATGCACGTAAATGTATTTGTCGGATATAACCACCGCGTAAGCCGTAGTATCGATTGGCACGTTGGCGCTAAATTGAGCCTTAACTTGAATATCGGTCGTCGTATTTTTCATAGGCTCGCTTTGTTTACGCACGTCGAATACGAATAAGGGATAAAGACTTTTATAATCGGCCGGAGAAATATTAGGAGAACTAATCAAGTCATGCATGTGATAAAATGTATACCTAAACGAGGCCGCATCGCCATAAGCCAAACTGAATTGCTGTTCGGCAAAATTTTGATTATAATTAATAGTCGGATACTTTCTAGAGTTTAGCATAACGTAAGCGTTGGTTAGATTAACGTGGTCAAATACTGACGGATTTTTTCTTGATCGCCGTCTTTATTCGTTTAAAATCCGAGAATGGTATACCTAGGTCGTTCCGGGAATAACTTTATGCTCAACGACCAACTAAAATCTTTAGCTTCGGGAACCGAAATACTTTCGCATTGTATCATTCTATACGCCAACGGATATTTCTTTTTTTCGCTAATCCATTTGTAAAGCGATTTTTTTAATCGACCGTGGGAAATACTTGCGGCACAAACCACGAAATTCTAGTAAGTTCGATTTTACCGGCGGCGGCGGCACCGGCTCTAAATATAGCGTCGTCGTTTGATTGCCGCACCATGGCGAGAGTATGTTTTATTTCATACATGACTTTAGTATAGTCCTCGCAAAAACCAAAAATATGTTTGAGAGGAATCCTTAAACTAAACGTGCTTTTACTATTCGGAGATTCTATTATATAATCGTGCCTTATTTTAAATCCAATATTTGCGTCGGCCGCGGTTGTACCGGTGTCTTCATACCAACATTGATTAAGCCCTTAAGATTTTGAAAAATCGTCCGGATATTTTAGCAATCCGAACATAGTAGTGGCCTGCCCGGGATTAAATACCGATTCTATTTCGTATCCGGAAAGTAGATAACTCATATTACTAAACAAGTGCATTATTCCATTATTCGTAATTGTAACTTTATCCGCGTCGGCGTAAGAGGCGTCACCCACTTTTTTTGTAATAATCTTCCCTCGACGATTAGATAACTCTCGCTAGGATGTATAAATATACCTTAAGTTTCTATGTTAATTTCTATTCTTCCGGGATTGTTAAGATTTTTTTCTTTTGACTCGTATTCGGTATATTCGTACTCTTCAACGAGTTCTATAATTTCAGGTTTTTCTTCTAAACTGAAATTGTTTGGAGTTAACATTTTTATTTTACGACATTTTTTCTTATAATTTTTTTTTTTAACCCACCGCCATTTAGCAATTTCGCGAGATTTTGTATCGCTATAGGTTTTAAACCGCCTGCTCTGCTCGCTCTGCCTGCTCCACTTCCATCTATTTGCGAGCTTAGATTATCGCTTCCTTTTTCGTCGTATTTCGAAATCACCGAGTTTAATCTTTTAGCTACATTATCCGGAGAACTTTCTTCCATTGGAATTCCGACCTTGCTAATCATTTGACCTCAATAACTAATATTTTAGTTACCCTCCTTTCGACGGTCCTTTTTCCAACTTCTATAGCCGCTTGTTTACCAGATTCGAGGCCCTGCTTTCCAAGTTTTACCGCCGCGCTTTTACCAACGCTTAAAATTTTACTTCCGACGTCTTTTACCATTTGTTTATTTAGGTCGCTCGTCACTTTTTCGGCTAAATATTTACCCAAGTCTTAAGAAATTCCACTACTGCCGTAGGCGTATTCTTTATGAAATCCTCTGTTTTTATAAATAATCTTTTTTTCTTTTATTTATACCAAATTTTTAATTCGTCGCAAATGGATACAATTTCATTTCTTAATCTGATATTTCCAGCTTCTCTGCTTGCCATCAATATTTCGAGCCGGTCTACTAACGATTCCGCATCGCAAGAAATAATTACCGTTTTCAATAATCCAGATCCTTTTTTACCCCTTTTACCCTTTATTTCCTTCCATATCGGTCCTAAATACGTAGTCCATTTATGACTTTTCGACGAAGCCGGTCTTCCGCTTTCCGTATACAGCGCGTCGCTATCGATCATTATTTCTCTATAGTTTTTCTCGTCCTCGTCGGTTATATAATCACGTATCGGCACCTTTATTTGAATTAATTCCCAGAGTCCTTTAGTTCCTATATATATATATATATATATATATATATATATATATATATATATATATATATATATATATATATATATATATACTTTTTTTCGAGAAGGATGTCGTCACCTTGAATCACGATACTTTTTTTACCAAACAAAGGTTTAATATTTCCATCTTTTTCTAGAGCGTGTACGCCAAAACTCGTATCCGATTCCCTTTCACTTTTTTTCCTTTTCTAATGAATGATTTAGTCAAGTATGAAGTAGCGAGCGGATTTATATGCGTAGTTATTAATTCATCAGCATCGATATAATCATCGTAGCCATCGTCTTCTTCGATTTCTTCGATTCGAACTTGTTCAGCCGAGGGTCATGGCAATCCCAACATTATCCTCGGCAATTTTCGCAACCCCATTTTTATAGGCAAAATTTGACTGGTTATATTTTTAGAAAGTTCTCCCAACGCCTCCGTAATAAGCTTGGACGATTCAATAATACCCAGACATCGTTTCGGATTACCCGATTCTTTCCCTGACATTATTTTCTTGTATTTTTTTAAGATGGCTGTATATTCTTTGGAAATGGCATCCATCTCTTTCATCAATTTAATTTTGTAAAAAGACATGTTTTATTAATATTTAAGATTAGTTTGTAAACGCTTTTTAAGCGTTTAGGAACGCTTAAAGAAAATAATTTAAGGAAGAATTTATTGGCGTAATTTATTGACATCTTTTCTTTCATATTTTTCCATCGACTCAGTCAATTCGTGAGTGATATCATCAATGTCGAATTGATTTTTTTTTTACCCTAATTTTTTCCTTTATTTCTAAATAAGTCTCATACGTCTTGAGAATATTGGAAAATTCTTTTATGCTAATTACATTATCGTTCAAAGCCTTAGAAACTAAATCTTCCAATAAAACGAGCATAGATTCGGAAAGCGTTTTAATTTCTTCGTGTTTCGAGATTTTCTTCTCTAGTTTCTTGACTATATTCTTTCCAATAATTAATCCGACGCCGAAACACGCGGCGCACGCTTAAACTCCGACGGCTATCGGAATTGCGGCGACCGTAAGCAACAAAGTAATGCAGGTGGTACTAAAAATGATACACCCGGCGTTACACAAGAAATCTATATTTTTTAATACTTTCATCGTATCGTTATATTTCTCGCAGAGATCTTTTCTTTTTTTAATTTCGGATTCTATAAGATTTATAATTTCGTATATTTTTTCTAATCGATAGCTATTTCCATAAACTTTTATTTCCATTTTATTTTATTTTATTTCCATTTTTTTTTTTAACCAACAACTTCAAAAGCGGTATCTTTTTTAACATTTCTTTACGTTAATATCCTCCAAATCTAAATTTAACAATTGTCCACCACTTTTGAGGTACAAACCATTACCCACCAAAGAAAATCCACTTCCGCTATACATTTTCAATTACAGCTCGTTACCTTCCGGTTGTATTTCACAAATACAAGCGCCGCTTTTTAGGTATAATCCTTCACCGACACCACCACCACTACCGATGCCCTTATCTCTTTTTCGATTCGTAACTTTTTGAGCGATGGATCTGGCCACTCCAGATAGAGCGCCGGTGGTTAAAGCTGGAATGGCAAATTTTGCTAACAACGGCAATGCCGTGGCCACGAGACCGGCTAAAAGTCCAATAATTCCGCCTTCTAATTTTAGATTATCTTTGTAGTTGCATCGGACTCATCTTTATAGTAGTCCTCTTTCCCTCGTTAAAAGCCTTGGAAATTTTGTTTCTCTGAGCGTTCGTTATTGTTATTATATCTTCGCCGTAAAAATCGGCGTAATTTAAACGTATACTGACAGGTTCGCCATTTTGAATTGCGAGTCTTATTTTATCTTTTGAAATTTGGAAAGATTTATTTTTACGTTCACGTACTTTGACATTTTTAATTCATTGATATGTTTTTTTTTTTTAATAATTTAAATTTCTCGCAAATGAAATCTAATCGTTATAGTTTCTCCGCGCAAATTAAGTTTATCTCCATTTTGAATCAGTTACTTCTACTCGCAAAGTTTCGATTCTATCGGTTATAACCGGTAAATAAATTGGGGCTGCGGGATTCTCTATAATTTTATACCCCGGATTTACTTTGGGGAAAAATGAATAAATAATGGATTGCAAGTCGCCGTTTAAGTAACTATTGGAAATTATATTTAAATTGATCAAAATACTATTTACCCTAAAATATCTACAATTTTTTCAACTCTTGAGTTTCGGCGCTATAAATTTCTTTATTAAATCCCAAAACTTTACCGATGGACTTGTCTGTGTTAAAGTTTACCCTGTAATTTTCCTTGATCTCCAAAACGGATTGATTGAAGAGTATTGATATTCTCGGATATCGTAATGTACGGTTCTTTCGCCTCCGAGTTAAAATGTTCGTTGTTTTTCATTTGCTTTTAAATGTAATTTCCTTCGGGTATGTTAACAGTATACCAAGTGTTTCCATCATTGTTTAAATACGTAAATAAAAAATTTGAATCGTCGATATTTGGAAAAAATAATACCTTTCTAGATTGACCAGCGCAATTTCATATTTTCGATCCTTTGCTAATTCGATGGACGGATTAAATTTCGTTTCCAAAAAACATTTTTCCGCTCAACATGAACTGCATCGAACTTTTTGATGCAGTATTTTTTCCATTTTTTTCAGCAAGTCTTTGTTCATTTTTTTAATTTACAATTTTTTTATTTTAGATATTTATTATCGACGTAAGAATTTAAAGATTCTGGATAGCCTTTCCATTTTACGAGCGATTTATTTTTTCAAATTTCAACAATTTCTTTAATTCTAAATATTTCTTGACTCGTCTTTTGTAATTCAGGCTCGTAAAAACTTCCGATTATCTCTTCGTTATTATAATCCTTTATTTTATACGTCGGAGGATGAGTACTTTAAATTCTCGAAACGATAAATATTTATTCGGTCCAACGCGAAGATATCCTTTTTCGAATGTTTTCTTTTTCTTAGTAATCCTAATTTGATCATCAACTTTAAACTTAAAATATATGGGTTCTTTATTTTTCATCATTTCTGGATAAAGATTACTCCAAACTTCATTTTCGTTCTTTTTCTCGCTGGCATTTACCGGGGTCATTTTTATCGACGAATGTTTGGTATTATTATATTTTTCTACGAGTTTGTCTAAAATATCTATATACTTTCTAGTAGAATTAGCCATAAAATATTTAAACATTTTTTCTTTCATCGTTCTATTCCACCGTTCGACAACGCTAGATTTTTCTTCATTTTCGGTAGAATACGGGGTAATTGATTTTTAACGACGTCATTTAAAAAATTATATACCTTTATCTACCCACACTTTAGAAGGCTTTCGACTTTTTTCATCGCTGAATATTTTTCGAAATCCTTCCGCCTACCGATTTACCTGTTTTATCCTTCAACGGAATCATCCATCCGTATTTTAAAAATACGTCGATGACGGTTAATATATATTTTATTCCATTATTGTCTTTCGAGAATTCCCTCATATTGACTAAATCGGCCGCCCATATTTCGTCTATTCCGTAAACGCGAAACTTGCGCCTTTCAAATTTTCTTGTTGTCGGTTTATAAAGTTTATTGGCTAATTGATCAGACCACTTTAAATCCGAAGCTTTTTTTTTTTTTTTTTTCCAGTCGAGGATTTAAAGAATTGATATTTTTGTTTTTGACACACGTCGCAAATTCCTCGTTTCGCTAGTCCTTTATTTTTTAATTCCACGATTTTTTCGTTTAAAGTATTCGTATTTCGTTTACATTTAAAACAATACAACTTTTTTATTTTTATGCTTATAAATTCATTTTTTAATAAAGAAAAAAAATGAACGTTAAAAATTGATCGTGGAATAGTATAAATTCACCCCGACGTAATCATCCTCTTTTACCTAAAAGTATCAGGGGACTAATAGTCGTAAAAGACGCCAGTGTACCACAACTGCCTATCAAAGGCCGTGGACATTGACTTGGTTGTCGATGTTATGTCTGTCCGTACGTCGTACCTGTGTTCTCGTCTGGGTCGTATTAAGCGTTTCGTGATAGCATTTGTACTATCATAACCGAATACGCAGGCGACGACCCCGTCATTGTAATTGTGTGTTCAACTCTCTCTAGTCGGAAAAAGCGGATGTGGAAAAACGACTTTGTTGTTAATCTTTTATTACGTAAAGATTGGTTAGATTATGACAAACTTTTTATATTTGGAAAAAGTTTATTTCAACCCGAATACCAAATTCTTAAAATCGGAATGGAAGCCAAGCTGCCAAAAGAATCTTTAATGAATTCATTAGGCTATAGCGACTTCATTTTCAAATCGGGGTATACGATCAAAATGATTATAGAAGAAATGGAAAAACAATTTAACGTAAAGTCAGACGTTGAATGTAATTTTTACGACTCTGCCGAAGACGTGCCGGATCCTAAAGATTTAAGTTCAACATCCAACAAGTTGATGATATTCGACGACTTGATATTGGAAAAACAAAACAAGTGCGAATCGTACAACACGCGAGGCAGACACTCCAACGTGGATTCTTTTTATCTTTCTAAAAAATATTTTAAACTTTCTAGGCAAACGATAAGGCGAATTTTTTGTCTTTTCAGACAAGATAATAGAAACCTAAATCACATCAACAACGATCACGTGGGTCACGATATGAAAAAAGATGAATTTAAAGAATTATGTCAAATTGCGTGGCGAGAACCCCATGGATTTGTCGTAATTGATTTATCTTCGAAAGTCGATAGGCTGATAGGGAAAGTATAGAAGCGGGTTTGATATGATATATTTACCGAGCACGCTAAAGGTCTAATTCGATCAATAAAAACACCGTTTCATAAACCGAACTGGTATTGGTGCTCTTCGAGACAAAACTAATTAAACTAGAGGCGGGTACTTCCTACGGAGGATCGAAGGTTATTACCCCCGATTTTTTACGAGGTCTTTGCGTAATGGTATAATTATCACGCGTAATTGAATCGATTACAATTTTTGCCAAAACTCCGTGTATTAGCGCGTTATCATTTTCGACTTTTCGCTTGTAACCGATATGGCGCTTCTAATCATTCTTCCACTCGCCGGTAAAATATAGCCACACAATGAATTTCGGGTATCTCCCATACTCCCAGCTCCAAACGACCATTGATGAGAAATATTCGTCAAACTCGTTCCCGTTTCTGCGTATATCGTAATTACGCTCTTTTTAGAAACTACGTATTCTTTATTCGCGGCGTCTTTATTAGCTTCCGGAGTACCTACATTTTTAATAGTGCCCCCGCTCATTTTAATATTTCCAGTCATCGTTCCTTTTCTTTTATTGAGTTTATCGTTCATTTCAGTATCTACGTAATTTTTCGTGGCGGCGTCCGTTTCGTTAGTCGGCTCGCTTAGATTTCTTAATAAATTTCCACCCATATTTAGCCGACCTTTCATCGTTCTTTCTTCGATTGGCCCTGGAACGCTTAATTTTGAGCCAGTCTTTTCGTCGGAGTATTCCTTGTTAACGGCATCTTTATCTAGAATCGGATCGCCAATATCGCGTATTAAATTTCCATTCATTACTAGATTCCGGTCATTTCATCGCCCGTTTGATCTACTTTGTGGACGACGACGTTGTTTAGATACATTTCATTAATGGCGTCTTTATCCTGAGACGGTTCGCCGATATTTTGAATTTAATTTCCATTCATCATTAGATTCGAGCCCATCGTTAAAGGGCCTCGAATCGTTCCGCCAGTTTTATTTACCTTTAGACCGTTGGCATTTTCTACGTATATTTTCGTCGTCGCGTCTTGACCGTGAGACGAACTCGCCATGTTTTCAATTTTATTTCCATTTATCGTTATATCAACCAATCATCGTTAGACTTCAACTCATCATTCCGTCGGTTTTATTCAACTTTAAATCGTTGGCGTTATCCACGTACCCCTTCGTAGTCGCGTCTCGATCGTCGGATGGATTTTTCAAATTAGTAATAGCGTTCATTCCCCAGTCTATGTTTTCCGTTATAGAATTGAATCCATCCCTTCTTGAAAAATTATCAAAAATATAAGTCGGCGTTACTCTATTTTTACTCTCCGAAGACGTCGATTATTTTTACTCTCCGAAGACGTCGAAAGTTTGATTGATTTTCCAAATTTATTCACGGGCATGTTTTCCAATTTAGAGTACTTTTTAGATGTACAACGAATTGACCGCGCTCTGTTAATTCACGCCGTCGCTCATTTCTTTCAATACGTATGAACATAAATGACCGCAAAAAACTTGATTCCTAGCAGCCTAGGTAACTTGTTCGGTATTATAAAAAAATTGGAGGTCCCCGGTAATTAATCAGTTCTATGGGCGGGGAAAGACCGAAGTTATCGAAATAATATTTTCTCGCATCTCGGAACCAACAAAGCCAATGGGTTCCGTCGGTTCCGAAAGTGTCGTCTGGATTTAATATTCCGCATTCGGATTTATTACTTCTTTTCGGCAAAGTATCGTGCAGGAATACGCCTCTGAAAAAGAATATTTAATTTCTCGACCGCGTCCGACAATTCAAAATTATTCAAAGGTTTATCGGGTAAAACTACGTCTTTGATTTTAATAGGAACCATTTTTTTCTTAATACATTTAAAAACTATTTATAAATATAAGAAAATGTCGGTCAATAAATTTGAAAGTCAAATAGTATCTATAAAAGAAAAAAAAGATTATAATAATAAATTATCTTTATCAGGCGGGAGAACTGTTGGAGATATCGATAAGAATGCTTATAAAATAATCAATATTTCGAATCCGAAAATATTTTCCGACGCGGCGAATAAATATTACGTCGATCATTTAAGTAATTTAATTACTTTAACCTACATTGATTTTAGATTTTTTTCGGGGAGGGACAGTATAATCGACCAAGGATGGCCTACTACTCTCGGATCTGGGCGTATAATCGTAAAAAAAAAATCCTAAATAGAGACGCGTGGAAGAATATTTATAATCACGGAGCTACGATTATAGCGGTTTTGAAATTTGACGTAAATGTTGAATTGGATAGTTTTTATTTAACGTTGGGAATGGGCCAGAGTAATCACTTATTCTTGGATAACCCGAACTATTTATAAACAAAGAGTATAAATTGGAAATTAGCAAATCTAATAATAATTAAATATCATACGCCATACCGGCGAAACTGGCGATGTGGGCGTAACAATCGAGGCTCGAAACACAATTTCCGACGAATATAATACAGTCAAATAGCCATTCCACCAAATTATGGAGCCGCCAGAGTTGTCGCAAATGGCGTTAAGATAAGATGCGTCGCGAAAACGGCGATGAATTTAAGATAATTTTAAGCGGTGGTAATACTGCAGGACTTATTGGATTTATAATATATCGTCGATAGTTTCCAGTACGGAAAGTCATATTGATATTTTTGGTCCTATTATTTACGACTTATCTAATGGGATTATGATATCGAAAAATATTTTATTAATTTAAAAGAAAAAAAAGAGAATAATTATTCCCCGGGGCGAGGGATTTTATATAACTTTTAGTAGAAATATTTACGGATCGAAAAAAGAAAATTCTATAGAAATTTCAGCTCAAAATAGCGGGGGAAATGTAATTTTGAGAAATGAAAATGAAAATTAAATTAAATGTCTCTTCAACGAATTTAGAAACTTGGTCATTTCGATAGAAAAATAAGAATTATAACCATGACTAACGTAATAAATATAAAAATCATTACGTGATCGACGTATAATAAAATTTACTCCTCCCAAGGTCCGCGGACAATAATACGAGGTCTTTCGATAAACGCCAATGTCCATACGCTAGAGTATGTATTTGATCCTTTTCGATGACTCTCTTATCATCGTTTGGACAAAGAGCTACTTTATTAATTTCCTCGGTAGAAATATCGTGTTTATGACTTTGTATCGTATTCATTTTTCTCTTTTGAGACTTTCCCGTGAAAAAACAATTTTTATAATCTTGAAAACTTATATTATTTTTTTACTACGGATTTTTTAATTCCCTTACATTTCTTCGCTTCGGTTCCTTCGGTTCCTTCGGTTCCTTCGGTTCCTTCGGTTCCTTCGGTTCCTTCGGTTCCTTCGGTTCCTTCGGTTCCTTCGGTTCCTTCGGTTCCTTCGGTTCCTTCGGTTCCTTCGGTTCCTTCAGGTTCCTTCGGTTCCTTCGGTTCCTTCGGTTCCTTCGGTTCCTTCGGTTCCTTCGGTTCCTTCGGTTCCTTCGGTTCCTTCGGTTCCTTCAGTTCCTTCGGTTCCTTCGGTTCCTTCCTTCCTTCGGTTCCTTCGGTTCCTTCGGTTCCTTCGGTTCCTTCGGTTCGGTTCCTTCGGTTCCTTCGGTTCCTTCGGTTCCTTCGGTTCCTTCGGTTCCTTCGGTTCCTTCGGTTCCTTCGGTTCCTTCGGTTCCTTCGGTTCCTTCGGTTCCTTCGGTTCCTTCGGTTCCTTCGGTTCCTTCCTTCGGTTCCTTCCCTTCGGTTTCCTTCAGGTTCCTTCGGTTCCTTCGGTTCCTTCGGTTCCTTCGGTTCCTTCGGTTCCTTCGGTTCCTTCGGTTCCTTCGGTTCCTTCGGTTCCTTCCTTCAGTTCCTTCGGTTCCTTCGGTTCCTTCGGTTCCTTCGGTTCCTTCGGTTCCTTCAGTTCCTTCGGTTCCTTCGGTTCCTTCAGTTCCTTCAGTTCCTTCAGTTCCTTCAGTTCCTTCGGTTCCTTCAGTTCCTTCGGTTCCTTCGGTTCCTTCGGTTCCTTCGGTTCCTTCGGTTCCTTCGGTTCCTTCGGTTCCTTCGGTTCCTTCAGGTTCCTTCGGTTCCTTCGGTTCCTTCGGTTCCTTCGGTTCCTTCGGTTCCTTCAGTTCCTTCGGTTCCTTCGGTTCCTTCGGTTCCTTCGGTTCCTTCGGTTCCTTCGGTTCCTTCGGTTCCTTCGGTTCCTTCGTTCCTTCGGTTCCTTCGGTTCCTTCGGTTCCTTCGGTTCCTTCGGTTCCTTCGGTTCCTTCGGTTCCTTCGGTTCCTTCGGTTCCTTCGGTTCCTTCGGTTCCTTCGGTTCCTTCGGTTCCTTCGGTTCCTTCGGTTCCTTCGGTTCCTTCGGTTCCTTCGGTTCCTTCGGTTCCTTCGGTTCCTTCGGTTCCTTCGGTTCCTTCGGTTCCTTCGGTTCCTTCGGTTCCTTCGGTTCCTTCGGTTCCTTCGATTCCTTCGGATCCTTCGGTCACTTCGGTCCCTTCGGTTCCTTCGGTTCCTTCGGTTTCTTCGGTTTCTTCGGTTTCTTCGAACATTTAAAAGCGTATACGCTTTTGGACGAAGACCCACGTACTTACGATAAATTTTCCTTCCGCTTCGTCTTACAAAAAATGGATACTTTTTTTATTTATTCCGTCTTTTATGCCTGAAGGATGATTCCTCGGAAAATTACTCGTATCAAAAAAAAAAAAAAAAATCACGTCTGGGGACATATCTTTATAAAAATCTTTAGTTTCAATCTCGTAAAATACAGAATCCGTATCAGTCATTAAAAGTGTCGCTTTCGAATCGTATATATTTAAAATGTAGTCGTAATGAAAATTGTACATTACAATTTTACTCACGTCTAAAATGGACATCCCTAAATAAACCGGCTTATTAAACTGCTAAATACTACTTTGGGTTTTTTCATGTGAATGGCGCATAAATATTCGCAAAAAATTGTGCAATGTTGATAGTTTGGTTTCTTGACGAGCTTGGCGGCTTCTTTCTCGGAACTTACCAACGTAATGTCTTTATAATTTTTAATATTTTCCATAGTTTTACCAAATACGAAATTATTCATGCCTTTGAAAAAAAAAATTTTCGAAATCATTTTTGGATTGCGCCCTAAAATTGGTATTTAAATCGATATACTCTTTTAACCACGGCCTTTCGTTGATTTATTTCCCTCGTGTATTAAAAAAAAATTCAATTCTAGGCGGAGGTAATTTTTAAGAGCCTCGTGATGAAGGACGTATTTCGTTTTAATCGTCAAACTTGGGATTAATCTATCTACTTTATCAAGGCGTTTATTTCTGGGCCAAATGATAATCGTCGTGAAGGGCGGTTGGATATTCTAGGTCCACTTTGAGTATATTCGGATATTTTTTCCATTTATCCAATTCTTTCCGTTTCATCCACTCGAATCCGTCGGTCGGAAGAGGCCTACCCATCGCCCAACCATATAAATTATTGCCGTCGAGATAAATTAGATGCTTGCTCTGCGAGTCTTTATCGTATTTTTCTCCCATATACGACTTATTTGCTTTCCTGTATCTGTTGGAAATCATCGAAATACCGCCTCTAATTCCCATTTCAAACATCAGCAACATATTGGGATCGTGAAGCAATTCTAATTTTACGCCGGTTTTTTTTTTTAAAGCCGCGTCCCAAGCCAATCCTGGCGACGTATAATACTGCGCCGGATATAAATTATAACTTTTCTCGCATACGTTTCGAATTTTTTTAAAACGTCCGCTAATGATAAAACGTCAGTCATAAGATACAAGTTGTGATAACTCTTCATATTTTTATCTTTAAGGCAGTTCCAGACTTTTTGACAGTGGTGATAATCTTCGTCGGTAATATTTTTTTCGTATAGTCTTGAATAAAAGGCGCTCTTTGGAAGTAATTTATCGTTGTCTAATTTTTCCAATTTATCGACATAATCCTAAGGATAAACTCATTTTCTTAATACTAAATCTAAATTCTTGCCTTTAAAATAATTTTTAAGGTTTAAACATTAATCCTCGTCAAGATTGTTGGCCAATTTCGATAACGCGAAAGGCATAATTTTAAAACTATTTAAAAATCTCAACTCTATTTTTATATCTTAAGATTTTCCATTTTTATCAATGTATTTTTTTTAGAGAAACTAATATAATTTTCCTCGTTATTGGCTATGCAAAATTGTTCCCAGATCACACCCCCAAACTTTTTATAAATAAATGGGCGTCATAACCGGATAAATTGTGAAAAAAATGTGAATACATTTTAATTTTGTATACTTTAAACTACATTTATTATGGGCGGCTTCTCTATATTTCCCGGTAAAATGACAGTGATCCGTAAGTTTTTCATCCCGTCGATCGCCTTGGATAAAATGATTTCTACAAATCCAACAAATGGTAAATTCTCCAAAATTAATTTCGTCCTGCTAGAATTACCGAGTTAATTCTATCTTCGATATTATTTTTTTTCCATATATAACATTTTAAAATCATTTAAACTTTTGTTTGCGGATTTTTTTTTAAATGATTTTAAAATGAGAGATTTTACAAGAATTCGAATTGTTCTCGATCGTGTATTGAGTGGCGAACTTATTCATCGCGGATTCGCTTTCTTTTAATCAAAAATTATCCATTTTGGGATATAAACCTTTAATCTTTTCTATAAATGATTCTATGGCTGAATCAATTTTTTAGGTATATATTTAAAGTATTCTAAAAAGTTCTTCCGCCCATTTTGGCAATTGACTTTTAATTTTCTTGGATAATTCACTTTTCATTTTTTTCATATTTTCTATTATACTCATCCTCGGTTTCGTCGGTATCGACGTCGGTATCGACGTCGGTATCGACGTCGGTATCGACGTCGGTATCGGCGTCAGTATTAAAATTGACTCGAAAATGTCCGGGATTGGTTTGTCTAAAATATTTTTTTGAATCGGCATTCTTTAATTATATATAAATTTCTTTTTCTTTAGATCATTTTTATAAACATTTTTGCCTTTAAAAAAAAAAAAATCTTGGGGTAGAATCTTGGGGTAGAATCTTTGGGTAGAATCTTGGGGTAGAATCTTGGGGTAAAATCCTGAATAAAAAAGGCCTCCAATATGAAGGCTTTTTCACGTTCTTTAAACTTTATCTTTAAGTTTAAGTTGATGAAAATTGATAGACATTATTAAAGTTTAAAGTTTTTTGCAAAAAAGTTTAAAGTTGGTGGTAGTTGGTGGGTGGGTGGATGGTGGGTGGAAATTGGTGGATGGTGGATGGTGGGTGGAGATTGGTGGATGGTGGGTGGTGGGTGGATGGTGGTTGGTGGAAGTTTAAAGTTTTTGCAAAAAAAGTTTAAAGTTAGTGGGTGGTGGTAGTTTGTGGGTGGATAGTGGTTGGTGGTGGGTGGTAGTTGGTAGTTTTTTCAGTTCTTTTTATTTTTCATTTGGGAGGATTCCCCTAAATAGTTTTTCAAATATTTTAGGGGATTCTTCCGAAATTGTGTGCTGGACCCCTCCTTTTTCTTACTACTAATGTTGTACTACAGGCGACATTATGCTGTCCGATCTATTGGTTTCTGCCGCCCCCCCCTCCTTTCCCATAAAGCAAAGCAGTCCCTCTCTTGCACACAGTATGACAATCCTGGCGCCGCCACGGTTGATATCACAGAGAAGCCACAAACATCAGTATTCAAATTTGTGGTCACACTATATCAATATCCAAACATGAAAACCATGACATACAAACACAACAACAAAGGCTCTTTAAAAGGGTTGTCACGTCATTGACTTTTCTAATGGATTGTTGGAGGGTCAGACCAAAATAGCACAAAAGAAACTTTTAACTTTTGGAGTAAAAATCTATTAATTGAAACTCGAAACGAATATAAAAGGAATAATGGCGAACATCTGGAATTAATGCTTATGATATGTGAAAAACAGATCCCACGTAAGTCGTAGCAATGGTTAGCAATGACACACGGTATCTCCTCACATTTCAACTGTATTAACAGACTAATCTGTTAATAGGCGGCTGTAAGAGATTTTAATTCATTTCTTATTACAAAAATCACTGATTAGCAAATCTTTGGGGTGCAAGTGCACCCCTTGCCCTTTGCCCCTTGCCCATAACTATAACTGCTCAATCCTATGACATAGCTATTACTATATAATTACATTTTAGGCAACTCCAAACATAGACCTATCAATATCAATTCATTCTAAGATAGCCACTTTCTTTGATTTAGTAACCGTAAGAATTAAATAAACAGCGGAGCAACGGTATTTGATCAGCATGAATAAACTTTCTAAGCGCTGGAATCTCAATAAGTGTGAATTAACGGACCCACACTCCAAATATCTTAATATTGAATATTGGATCTTATATTCACATCGCGTAATCAGAGTAACACTTGCCTCGTTTTTACTAAATTCTGTTTAATTTTCTTCTTCTTCAGTTCATTTCATATCTATTTGTGACTCCTACATTATCAAATAATGCTGAAATATATTTTTGTTTGTATATATGTTTCTGAATCAACCAAGAGAACGAAACAAACGTTCCTTCAACTTTCTTGCATAGCATGGACAGATGGATATCCACAAATCTCAGTTTAGAAGTCAATCTTTAAGTGTTTAAAATTTGAGTGGTAAACACGTAAGGTTTCATTCATGAATTGCTAATGAATAAAAACAACCAAACAATACTTTTTTTTAAGGACTTTTCAATGGTGAACCAAGTTGATGGCAAAATTGACATCGGTAGACAGCGATTCCTTAAAGCAAAAGCGGCGCAACAAAGTGGCGGCGGAAGGAAACATATTAGGGGCTGCAATGGGTATTGTATTTTACTGTAGCCGAAGGCTTTAGCGGCGAGAGCGTAGCGCGAATCCTAAAGGGCGTGGGTCCAGTCTTCCGCCTAATGGCATCTGGTGGGGTCCAGCTGCAAAGTCCTTTTTTTTTTGTAGGGGTAATCGGAAGGGCCAATTTCATTTAATTCCAATGCGTGTAATATCTTTTAAAGTCATTTTAAGTTCATTTGCACAGAATAAGAATATGGGTCGGGCGGTTTTTTTAGGACTGTCTGATAGTTGTTAGATATATCTAACATTAATTTAATTTTAACTGTATAAATGCAAGTAAACTGATATATATTTAATCGACAGCGCTGTAAGCAGACAAACAATTGAACAAATATTGAAGAAAGAAAAGTGATAGATAAGAAAATATAAGTTTAATCTTACAATACCTCTTCTACGTTTCGTTCTTCGCTTGCCGCTGGAACTACTAGCAAAAACAAAATGCAAAGCACAAAACCTTTCATTGCGATATGCTATCTCTGCGGTGCAATCCGTTCGTTGGTGTGAAAACGCAAAAAATGAGACTTGTAAAAAAAATTACATCCTATACACCATAAATGTCAACCCGTTGAATATATGTGAAATAGTACATTTTCGGAGATATATAGGCTGGTAGGTGTTACAATATTAAAACCTACCGCTACTTTGTCAGTTTGTCAATTAAAATGTAAATGATGCTTCATCCATATAACAGTATAATGAAATTTTAAACTGGGTGTGTAATCTAACAAAGGAAAAAATATTGATTGAAACAGTTAGTTGAAAAGCCTCTTTTAATCGTCGATATTAATTCCAATCAATATACTTTAATAAATTATAGGTGGTATACTGTTAAAGCTTCGAGTCAGCGTCAGGTACCTTTGCAACCAATACACAGTGCTTGTTTCTCTTCTTTCCAACACACTTTTTAGCGATCAATAAATTTGAAGGCTATCAAGTTTAAGTTAAATTAACCACACCTTGACGTCACACTGTGATTTTCTTCCATACCAATTTTACTCACTAAATACATCTATATATATTTTTTTACTTTCAGTTTGAATGAAAATATAAAATTCATATTATCATAGAAATTTCATTCTTTGTTGAAATTTAAAACATTTTTCATATTAAAATGTACAAGCAAACAGTAAGAAGGATAGTTGTGAAGTTTTTGCATCTTATATGAAAGAGAAATTGAAAACTTCAAGTTTAAATTTATGTCAATTGCAAGTGTCTGTCACTGTCTAAACGTCTTTATTGGAAAAGGCAACATTGATAACTACAACTATCTAACAGCTTTTGGAATCATAGGCTTCAGTATGCCCAGTTTTATACCAATTTTCAATATTTTCTTTTGTAATTCCTTTGTTTTTAAAATTGTTATCATAACTCTTTAAAATTTTGCAGCAAATTTTCACCCCAAAGTTTTCAATCTTTGCATACACCCTAAACAAATTTTAGCATTTTTATACTTTTCCATCATTTTATTGACTGAGATTGAGGATGAAATTTTAAAGAATTACACAAAGACTGTGAGCCATCCTTTCAGTCATACATCATATCAAATTTCGCATAAATAGGATATTTAAAAGAAACATAAAGGTCAGAACGCTACTATGATATAATTTTAGATGATATCGAATCAAATTCGAAAGTTGGAAATTCCGGTCGATAATCAATCCTTATACTTTAGCAGACTTTACTTCTTCAATTCTTCTTCTTACAATTAACAGATTAAGTACAGATTCAAATACTGAAGATAAATGCGCACTACACCTGGGTGAACATGGATATTTTGACCAGGACGGAAGTGGATAAACACCGGATTTTCACCCTGCTCTTTTAGAAAAGTGATCAAGGAACTCATCAGGGGTGGGGAACCCTGCAGTCGGGACCGCCATTTAAGGTCCTCATCCAATAAACTGTGAGCGCACCCTACCATTGTCCACTTTTCATAAAGTTCAAGTGGTGGACTGGTAGGGGGAGAAGGTGTGAATGGTGTAGGAGACAAACCTGTGCGATTGGCAGATTGGTGTCAGCGTATCGTTCTACATATATCTGTGGAAAATTGCGGGTTATATCGCTGTTGGACTCAAACCTGGGACCCTCGGCATCTCAGTCGTACGCTCAACCGACTGAATGACTGAGCTACATGTCTTCCTACTGTGGATGTCTGGAATCGGGTTTCTAAGATTTACTTTAGTTTATAAACCACACCCAATCTGTCAATAAGCGACACGGCAAAATTCACGTTCTTTCATTGCACTGAGAAATCCTAGTAGGAAGCTCACATTACCTAAAAAGCAAAATGTGCTGAATGAGAATGTTAAAGGATTAGTTCAGGGGTCAAGCATGTGCATCTGATATAAAAGACACAACAGAAACACTATGGTGGAGAAAGTGTTCAAAAATCTTATTCCGTTAAGGAGATATTTAAGTCTAAAGCTCTGTCATATCTGTGTAGAAATGACTAGTGTAGTAAGTCTACTATGGAAAGTTGGCGTCTTCATGCTCACATTCTTAACAATTTTCAGATTATGAAAATGAATGTATTTTAAAGAAAGTTTATTTAATTTTTTAACTATTTAAATTACTTTTCCTCGAACGTTCTTTAGGCAGTCAGTTGGTATATTAAAAATACCTTTCCTACATTTAGTTTTACTACTTTTTTGACATATCCCATGGTTTTTAAGCCACAAACTTGCAGGGCAAAATATGATAGAATACATGACTTTAAGGAATCTGAGGCTATAACCGCACAATTAGTCTGAATTCAGTCGTATACCAAACTTAAAACTTAGATATCTCCTTAACGGAATAAGATTTAATTAATGCTTTCTTTATTATTTTCTTCTTTTGAAGTCCTCTTCCATATAAGATAGACTTGCTTGACTCTGAACTAATCCTTTAATGACATTGTTGGGAAAAGTTCATTCTTAAAGGCGTTTCGGCAGGTCCCCTAAAATCCGGTGAAGCGACAGATCGTCATCGTAATAAAATCAAGAATGACTTGATTGAGCGTAAAAGAAAGTATACTTCTATATTGAGGAACGACATTACCTCTGTTTTAGGGTGGGGAGCTAGGGAGGGGTTCGTATTTGACATGAAAAAGCACCTGACCACTGTCTTTCGAAAACATGTAAAATGAAGTTTTACATATACTCGAGAGTGTATTATAAGAACCTTGTTGGGCCTCTTCAACAAGGAAATTACTACAGGTGGTATAAATTGTGATATCTGATCTTTTATCCCGAATCAGGGGGTTTACTGTCCCGGCATGACAAGGAATGGATATTATCAAAACTAAAAGTTGCGTTTTTGTGAACAGTTCCTAAATCTGTTTAAACGCAGGAGAAACAAAAATTCAAATTGTATGTATTCCCAAATGCAAGATCGAATATGAAATTTGCCAAACTCAGGACGTAAACCACTACTAGTGTTCTTCTTCTATGCAATATTCATCATTTACAAATTTAGGGGACCAATTAATTTTTTCCTGAATACTTATGTTTGTATGTGAAATCATTACTTTAGAATGCAAGCCAAAATTGTGCGAATTTTTTTTACAATAGATGAGGACGATTAAGGGGAAAGTTTATAGTATTAGGCATGCCTATTGAATATGGTACACACAAGTGATGAATTTGACGAGAAAAACATACAAAACTGCAAAAGTCTTATTATATTATGAACATTTTACAGTTTTTTGAGGTATACAACTGGCACTAAGACTGTAGGTGTCAACTCAAAATCACATTTTTCATCCATGTGGGGAAGTTGGGTATTCTTTTGAAGTATTTCTTGATATCTATCGGAAAATGGCAACTCCTTAACCAAAGTAACAGCATTCACGATCGTGAAAGACAACATAATTGCAAGAGACACCTACGTAGCGTCACATCTGATGCATTATGGGACCAGATAATGTATTTACTGACAAGGAGATTCATCGTCTCATTTAGCGTGGGAGGTTAACGACAAAGCAATAAAGCGCTCTTCGAAAGACTGAAAGATTAAATGATATATAGGCCCTTATTAGCCTATTGAAGTTTCTACAGAGTATTTGCATTGTCATGACCTGTGCAAATGTTCCTTATTGATTGCGAGAAATCTGTGATGTAATCGATAACAAATGTATAAGCCCCTATGTTCAGTCAGGCGGAAAACCCGGAAGTTACGTCACCAGCACGACGGCGTTCCCTTCTGAATGTATTTATTGGACGATACCTTTCCTTCAGTCAACAACTTTGATAATTTTGCTTATTTCACTTTTAGGACATGCAAACTGTTCTCATTTTCAGTCTTTTCACTTGTTTTTCATGCTTTAAAAAAAAATCTCTTTTTTTTTTCTTTTTAAATAATGTTTTGGCATCGTGTTTATATAAGCATTAATACACTGTTTAACGGACATTGCACTCGCGAATGACCCTCCTAAAGTCAAGCCCTTCCACTCGTGCCAAAGTCCTTTGCCCCGTGCATTAAACGCGTATATAAACACTCCACCTCAACATTAATCTTTGAATAAAGATATTTAAAAGCATACAGGCGGTGGCGGCGCCAGGATTTTGATGCCGGTGAAAGAAAGGGGCAGTTTTGTTTCATTGGGTGGGGGGAAAGCCTATAATTCGGACAAAATATGTAACTTTACACACACAAAAATGTGTCCCTTGAAAAGCAGAAAGGGACTTCGATTTAACCTTAACGGCGTTTTTAGAGCAACATTGATATCAGTACCGTCGGAAGTGGGGGATGGGTCCCCCAGCCCCCAATAATTTGTATGGTCTGTAATAAAAATTGATGCCGTATTTTCACCTTTCGCCATTGCAAATAAGAAAATTGATAAAACTGCTCCCCAGCCTGGTGACTCACCATACAACTGCACACGTACGTTAGTAAGGACTTCAAACAGTCAGAGAGGGTGTTAACTGGGCGCAGTGAGTTCACTGAGCCAAATGATTTTGATGTTACATGCGTACCGTGATCGGCTATGTTGTCCATGTTTACCAAAATTTTACCTCACAATCGGGCAGGAAGCATGCAATTAGGAAGGCGAAATCCTCTCGGGCGGAGGAAATTCATAGGCGTACGGGATTACTTCCAATAGGGGGAGGGGAGCGGAGGGGTGCTGAGCACCGTTGCCCAAAAAAATTCCCAGAAATAATTATGATTGCAGTGGCGTAGCTAGACTTTTTTGCAGGGAGGTGGGGAACCATCAAAAATCCGAATCCATGCATCTTTTCCCACCCCCACCCCCTCCCCTCCTGAAAGACACAAATGGATATTGGCTGAAAATTGTGTGATATTTTGAGGAAAACCTTTCAAAATTTTTGAGAAAAAAGTGGAATATTTTGAGGAAAAATTCAGATATTTTGAGGGAAAATTCGGATATTCTAGGAAACATTCAAATACTTTCAGGAAGCATGCGGATATTTTGAGGAAAGAAGCGGACATTTTGAGGGAAAATTCGGATAATTTGACAGTTTGAGGAAACATTCGGATATTAGTTGAGAAAAAGGAATTTTGAGAAATAAGTCAGAACTATTTTTCGGAAATTTTGTGATACTTTTTCCCAAGATGGCTGGTATGCAACTGAACTCTAAATGACCGATAGCTTTCATCAGGATTACCAAAATTATCCAACATTCTGAAGTGCCTGCCAGGTCGCCGTGCTTGCACATATTAAGTTTGGTGGTTCCGGTACGTTACTCCTTTATCAAACAGTCAGATAATTCGCACGTATTACTGAAATGGTCAATGCATGCTGTCGGCAACGAATATTTGAAACAATTTAGTATTCCCGCCACATGCATATATCAGTATATCATGAAGTAAAACTTGTCGATAATGATAAACACCGACACATCTATCCAACATGTTTCTTACTATTTTAAACATATTCAAAAGTGAATCCAAAAAAAGGAAAGCGAAAATCTGAATTTTCAAATCTAATTAATATCACTTTTTTTGTACGTTTGTCTATCAATTCAATCCAAAAATGTCAAAAATTTGCCAGAAAAATTGCGTATATGCTTTTCGAAGTTGAGGGAGGGGGAAGGGGGGGCTGCATCCTCCGTCCGTACACCTATCGGGAATGTGCCTCCGCCGCCCCCACCTACGCCCAGCTCTCACCCAACCTATAAATTGGCCCAGTGAAAATTCCTTTAAAAAAAAAAACCCGTCTGCCTGTCTTACCTGCGTACCATACTGCTCCAAATGGGTTTAAGTTTAAGGGTTGAAATGCACGAGCCTACCGAAGCTTCGCCCTGGAACCCCCCACGCCCTGGATCCCATGCCGGAAATCTCGCGCTTTGCGCTCGGATAGTGCTAACGCGCTAAAAACTTTTAGCAAGTGCTAATTCAGCAAGCCCACCCTGGGGGAAGACAATTACATCAGCGAAACCAGAACTAAATTCAGGCTCTGCATAAATAATCATTAAAAAAAAGGATCAGTGATAATAACACCTGCTATCCAGTGGCCAACCACTTCAACCTTCCTGCCCAATCATTATCTGATTTGTCTTGCTGCATTCTGTAAAGTTTTTTCCCCTCCACTAAAGAACGCCAACTGACCGAACGAAGACTTATTCATTCACTTTAAACACACAAAACAGGATTAAGTAGAGATTTAGCTTTTTTGTCATACTACCCAGTTTTTCCTAGTTAACCTATTTTACCATTCACGCACTTCTGACGAAGGGAGCAGTAAAATCATTTTGGCTATACAAGAGTCATTTATTCTTTTCCATATATACACACATACATATATATATATATATATATATATATATATATATATATATATATATATATATATATATATATATATATATATATATATATATATATATATATATATATATAAATTAATATATATATATATATATATATATATATATATATATATATATATATATATATATATATATATATATATATATATATATATATATATATATATATAGATATGTATATATATATATATATATATATATATATATATATATATATATATATATATATATATATATATATATATATATATATACATATAGATATATATATATACATATAGATATATATATATATATATATATATATATATATATATATATATATATATATATATATATATATATACATATATACACACATATATATATGTATATATACACCCATATATATACACATATATGTATATACATATATGTATATACATATTTATATATATATATATATATATATATATATATATATATATATATATATATATATATATACATATATATATATATATATATATACATATATATATATATATATATATATATATATATATATATATATATATATATACATATATATGTATATATATATATATATATATATATATATATATATATATATATATATGTATATATATATATATATGTATATATTTTTGTATATATATATCTATCTATCTATATGTATATATATATATATATATATATATATATATATATATATATATATATATATATATATATATATATATACATATATATATATATATATATATATATATATATATATATATATATACATATATACATATATATATATATATATATATATATATATATATATATATATATATATATATATATATGTGTATGTGTATATTTATATATGTATATATATATATATATATATATATATATATATACATATATAAATATACACATACACATATATATATATATACATATGTATATACATATAATATATATATATATATATATATATATATATATATATATATATATATATATATATATATATATATATATATATATATATATATATATATATATATATATATATATATATATATATATATATATATATATATATATATATATATATATATATATATATATATATATATATATATATATATATATATATATATATATATATATATATATATATATATAGGGTCCATGCAGTCAATAAATCTTTGTTGATTTGGAATTCACATACCTTGTATTCTATTTTATTCTGTATTATATATATATATATATATATATATATATATATATATATATATATATATATATATATATATATATATATATATATATATATATATATATATATATATATATATATATATATATATATATATATAATATACATATATATATATATATATATATATATATATATATATATATATATATATATATATATATATATATATATATATATATATATATATATATATATATATATATATATATATATATAGAAGAAAATAGAAGACAAGGTATGTCGAATCCAGTCAACAGAGATTTACTAAAATACCAAATTTTCGGGCTTTCTAAGCCCTTTTTTAGTGTAGACATTCAACACAAAACTGTTAAGTCAAAACTTAGATAAAACAAATGAAGCGAATAACAGAGGAGAAACAGCTACATCAAAGTACGCTCTTATTGGTGATGTAACAAGAACAGGCTTGCGCGTAAAATAGAAATACAACTGTGCGTAAAAATTACACCAATACCTTTTTATATGCTATAAACCTTTTCAAATCTGAATCGGCAATTTCCGCATGACTAATTGCAATCAAGTCACATGGCTGAGATCCACGTGTCCATAATTGACCAATCGTATGCTGGTGATATCGTATTGATCAATAAAACACTGGAGGAATCTTGGCTGTGTGCACAATTCACGCTCGGTATTGGACCAAGCGTATGAAAAAAAAATGATATCAAGCGCACGTATCATACGTGCGTTATACATAAAAGGAATACGCGCGCGTATGGCTGCTTACATTTTTTCCTCAAACCTGCACCTGGTTGGTTGGGAAACAAAGGAAAAGTTCCCAAGTATTTGATTGGTCGAAGTACTGAAGAAATCACGTTCGGCTAAACTCGGTTTGAAAAGGTCTATACGCAATGCGCAGAGGAGAGAAGCTTTTACATATTTTTGAAGTAACTAAATCGACTTAAAGATGCTAGATCTTTATTAAGGCGTTCTGTTATGGTTTGGTATTTGAAGATGTACATGTCTTCAGCGGTTTTTCTGTCTTTATCAGACCTAAAACAACCTGCTAATATGCATAAGCGTAAATCAGTAATGTTGTGATGGTGTGTGTCTGTGTTAAATTGTTTAGCAATAGGAAGGCCCTGTGTGTTTTTCCTGATGAAAGAGAGATGGTTATTATATCGGAAGCGAAATTTAAATTTAGTTTCTCCAATGTAGTTTGTTTTGATGCACTTTTTACAGTATAGTAGATAAACCACATTGGATGAATCGCAAATGAAGGGTCCCGGTTTTACAATGTGTTTACCTACTTTAATTTCATTCCTGGTGTTCATATGTTTACAAAGACTACATCTGGTCTTGTTGCAGGTCGTATATCCTGACTGTACCTGCATGGTAGGGAGGGTACTACGCACTAACAGCCTGTGCAAATTAGGGGGCTGCCTTCGAGCGTAAACAGGAGCAGCGTCAAAAACGTCAGCAATTGTAAGGTCCCTTTTAAGCGAAGAATACGCTTTCTTAATATTCTTACCGAGGGGTTAAAGTACAGGACAAAGCAAATGCTGTAAAAAGTTAAATTTGATTTAAATGTTTTAGAGAAACTTGTTAAAGATACCAATAATAGAGTGGATGCTTTTAGCATTTTAATGTCAGTATTGTTATCGATTTTTAAGATACGGAGATTTCAAGGCAAACGATAAGGTAAGGTTAATGATTTCGGGGGATTCGTTAGCGTACCCTATTTATTTACCATTTAGCAGGGTGGACCAACTGAATGTAGAGAAGGTAATGCTAGCAATAGAGAAGGTTGTGCAGTCTCGTACGAATTTATCAATTTCCGATAACTTAATTATCGAAGTAACTTATATTGACATGCCTGTAGGTAAAGACAGTGGGGGTGATTGTCCTGGTATGGGGTTCCGTTTGACTTATCAAAATGGCAAGAAGTGGCAATTTGAGTTTGCCGCGTGCAGTTATTGTAGGCCATACTATTGCGGAGTACAATCCACATGTGTTTACAAAATGATTACCGATTTTGATTAACAAGAGAAACAGGCGAAATTGTTGTGTGCACAGGTGGGGGTTGAGGAGAGTGATGGTTCCTTGGTAAGCAAGTTCCAAGAAGTTTTTACACAACACCCAATTTCTATTTTCCATAATAACCCGGTCAATTATATTTTGTACAAAGGACCGAAGAGAAACAAACGAATATGTTAATTGTTTGATGGTGTGCATTATGACATCATTCAAAGTGTATCCTCTTGTTTGCAAGCACGATCTTTTTGCTTCGAATGTGGCAAAACCTGTCGGAATCGCCAAAATCACATTTGTGTAAACTCCTGTAGTGTTGTAGGGGTAAGGAAAAGAAGTGTGTAAGATATGGTCCGTTAATTGTTTGCCCTCGGTGCCATCGCAATTTTCCCATTGCTGCTTTCTACCATCGCCATAAAGTAACAGAAACGGGCGGGGGTACCAAAAAAGGGGTTGTTTGTGATGTTGTAAAAGGGTGCCTCTTGTGTAACAGAACCCTGGGTCATAACAAACACATTTGCAATGCCGGTGTGTATTGTGGTAGTTGCCATGGTCCTAAACCAGAGGGATATAAATGCTTCCAAAAAGAAGTTAAACTAGGGGTATCTACAAATAAGGGGGCCAAGGAGGTTTGGCGGGCGGTAGTATGTGTCCAAATATATATATTTTGATTTCGAGAGTTATATTTACTCACCGAATGAAGATTAGGAGGAGGAACATGTGCTTAACTATCATGGGTATTAAAAACCTGTACCATTACCATTCGCCCTGCTAACCCTTGGTACTCTTCTGAGATCGCAGAAGCCAACAAACTTCGGAAAAGACATGAGCGGCGTTGGAGAAGAACTACACTTGCAGTTGATAGACAATTCTTCAAAGCTTAGCGTCTTTATATTGTGAATATGATAAATGAAGCGAAATCAGCGTATTACAGGGACAAAATATCTAGCTGCGATAACCAGAAGGAAGTGTTCAAAATTGTTGAATCTTTGCTCCATAATAAAGGAAAAGCCAGATTACCAACACACAACTGTAAGAATGAGTTGTCAGAGAAATTTGGTGACTACTTAATCTTAAAAATTTGCAATATACGTAATGGACTGGATGCATCAGATTTTTCACATAATATATTGGTGGACAATGATGAACCTAATCCAGATGTCATCCCACTTGATATGTATACTCTTGCTACTGATGAAGAAATTCTGAAACTCATCTCATCTTCACCGTCCAAATCTTGTGAAATCGACCCCATTCCTACTTGGCTGGTAAAGAAACATCTCAGTCTAGTAGTCCCAGTCATTACAATAATTGTAAATCTCTCGCTTTTAACTGCAACCTTTCCAACACACTTCAAAAATGCTCATGTTATGTTACACCGCTTTTGAAGAAACCTACCTTGGATCCGGAAACTCCAAAAATCTTCCGCCCTGTGTCTAACCTTTCTTTTGTATCAAAGAACATTGAGAAGGTTGTTGCATCACGCATTCATGACCATTTGTCTGAAAATATGTTATATGAACCATTTCAGTCTGCATATTAAAAACATCATGGAACTGAAACCGCCTTACTTCAAGTAAAAAATTACATTCTACGAGCAGTTGACAACAAACATGGAGTGTTTTTAGTTCTCCTTGACCTTTCTGCGGCCTTCGACACCATAGATCATGAAATCCTTCTTACACGACTTCGTTCTATTAGTGTCGAAGGCGCAGCTCTGGATTGGATTGGATCTTACATTAGTGACAGAACTCAGGCCGTCAACATAAATGGTACACTATCATCTAGTGTTTATCTCCCATTCGGGATCCCACAGGGCTCAGTCCTTGGCCCCCTCTTCTTCACCGACTATTCTGGACCAATCGCTGCTATCACTAGGAAACATGGGCTTAATGTACATCTATATGCTGACGACACTCAGCTATATCTTTCCTTTAAAATGAATACTCTAAATGCTGAACTTTCAAACCGTCAACGTATTGAACAATGTGTGTTAGATATACAATTATAGATGACTACAAACAAATTAAAGTTAAACGATGAGAAAACAGAACTTATTGTTGTCACTTCTAACTATAATCATGATAAAATACAAACCCAACAAATGCAGATTGGTGATTCCAGCATTCAACCTTCCTCCGCTGCTCGCAATCGTGGTATAATCTTCGACAACACCATGTCCATGGAATATCATGTAATGAAGCTCTGCCAATCTACCTTCTTGCATATCAGCACATCAACAGTATTCGGAGAATTTTATTTGATGAATCAGCCGCCACAATTGTCCATGCCCTTGTAACATCCAGGCTGGATAATGGTAATTCCCTGTTGTACGGCATCTCAGACAAGTTGACTGAAAAGATTCAGCGCGTGCAGAATGCAGATAGATTGGCGCTTTAAAAATGCATAATTATTATTATTATTATCATTGTAACATGTAAGTTTTGTAGAGACAATGGGACTATCGGTGTTACATGCTTAGAGGGCGACCATCCGAGGGTGTTCAAATTTTCAGGCAAGCGAACATTGCAAAAAAAAATGGATTTTGTTTTAGAACCATTAATGTTCGGTTCGACATATGTCGCTCATGATTTTAACGGATATGATGGTGCATTTACTTTACAAGAGATGGCACGTAGAGGTGTAACGTTTAACGTTATTATTAATGGTAACAAAGGTATATTAATCACTAGCTCAAAATCGAATAACCAGAATCAATCAAAATTTCGTTTTATCGATTCTTTGAACTTTTTAACCATGTGGCCTTGGCGAAGTTTCCCTCTCCGTTTGATTTGGTTGAAAGTAAAAAAGGTTTTTCTTCCTATTTATTCACTAATGGCCCAAATAATAATTATGTGGGTGTTTGGCTCGAGGCAAAATTTTACGACCCACACCAAATAATGGACAGGAAACGTAAGGAATTTTTAGGCTGGTATGCCAAACAAGAAGGCAGAGTGTTTGATATAAAGAAAGAGCTGCATAATTATTGTTTGTCAGACGTGATTATTTTGAAAGAGGAGTGCAGCATGTTTCAAGCTACTTTTGAAGAACAGTTTGGGGAAGATTCTTTTAAAATCTGTAACTATTGCATCGGCATGCATTAGAGTTTTTCAGGGGAAGTACATGGTCAATGACACAATCGCTGTGGTCCCTGCGGGGGGTAGAACGGGCAGAAAATGCAGTCCGGTAAGGTAAGGGAATGGTTTAATTTCGTAGCGAGTAAAAGAAACAAATGCTTTATAAATGCCGAATCGGAAGGGGGGAAGGCCAGGATAGGGGTATATTTTATGGATGGCATTAGTGAAGATAAAATAATTTACGAATTTCATGGATGTGCTTTTCATGGATGCTTGAAATGTTTCCCAAACACAAATACCAAGACACCTTACAGGGATTCCACAGTTGGGGAAGAATTGGTCAACACCGTGAAGAAGGTACAATATTTGAAGGATGAAGGTTACGATATGGTGGAGATGTGGGCGTGTGAGTGGACAGAAAGAAAGAAGGATCCTTCACTTGAAGCAATTTGCAAACGAAAGAAAACGTTGCAGGAACGTGTGTTATATTTTGATACGGATGGTGTAATTTACGTGTCTAAGCCTGGTAACTGAGAGCCATAACTCGGTAATTACTTGGGTGATTTGACAAATGAATTGGAGGAGTATGGGGAAGGTGCACATATAACTGATTTTGTAAGCGGTGACCCGAAGAAGTATGCTCACAAGGTGGTGAGGGGGGTAGTCAAGCTTTCGAGAATTGTAAGGTTCGTGGTATAACCTTAAATTACAAAACTTCGTTGGCAATCAATTTTGAGACAGTCAAGAAACAGGTAGATTTGTTAGTTTTAAGAAACCTGAAGAGTTTGCTATAAAGGTACAATATGACCATAAGATTTGGCGTAAAAGTCAACCACTGTTGTATCCAAAGTGTTTGTTAAGGAGTACAAACCAGTGTATAATAAAAGAATGTATTTTAAAGATTATACCACACAGCCGTGGGGAAATCTGGTTAAAAAAAAACGGTAAACAAGAAACGACTGAAATTGTCTCAAACACATGTTTGCATTAAGAAGAAGAGATTTTCATTTGCTTTGTATTCTATTTTTATTATATATATATATATATATATATATATATATATATATATATATATATATATATATATATATATATATATATATATATATATATATATATATATATATATATATATATAGTTATATATATATATTATATATATATAGTTATATATAGTTATATATATAGTTATATATATATATATACTTATATATATAGTTATATATATAGTTATATATATAGTTATATATATAGTTATATATATAGTTATATATAGTTATATATATAGTTATATATATAGTTATATATATATAGTTATATATATAGTTATATATATATAGTTATATATATATAGTTATATATATAGTTATATATATAGTTGTAGTTATATTTCAATATAACATAAAAAGCTCGACCGGAGTGGGGGAGAGGTAAGGGGGTTCAAACGTATAAAGAATGGGGTCTTGGTTGGGTTTGAGGGTAACTGAGGGGTCGTGGGGGCCCGCCCCGTGCATGACAAAGGTTATATCAATGCCATGCACAATGTCTTCGCTTTCTTCCAGCACTAAGAAGATGTATTGTTTGTCATAGGTTTGATACATTGTCAGGGGTCATCGAACAATGCCCGATTGTCATGAACACATCGCGTCCAATCTGGATCTTGTGGCTTCTAATGGTTTCTTTATCCATCATATTTTTTTCTATATATATTTTTCTGTATCTGTGAGTAAAAAATACAAAATAATATAAGCACAGTGTATACTAAGATGAATTTAGTTGATCATTTTGTAATAGAATTGAACAATATGAAGACTAATATGGAGTTTATAGATGCACGATTACAAGCACCTTTCACATGGATAGTTGCCGGCCCTATCGGCAGCGGTAAAACATATCATGTAATAAAAGCGCTAAGTGAAGATTTCATAAATCCAGCGGTTTTAAAAGTATTTTGGTTCTATGGGATTTGGCAGAAGAAAAAAAATACAGTTCCAAGTAACTATGAATTTGTGGAAGGTTTACCTCCTTCAGATTTTTTGGAAAGGATTGACACAATTTAACATAATTTAATTGCCATTGATGATTTGATGTCGAAAATGGGTCAGAAGGGGGGCGAAGTAGTCACCAAATTATTTACACGTGGCAGTCACCATGCAAATGTATTTTAATTGTCCAAAATTTATTTTTCAAAGGTGGAAGAGAGATAACGGCAAAACTCACATTACATGTCAATATCTAAATAATCCGCAGATATGAGTTTGATCAATACAATGGCTAAACAAATGTGCCCCGGTAAGAAAAAAGGAGAAAGTTTTTTCAAAGTTTACAAAGAAGCAACGTCTACAACTTTGGTCATTTATTTTATCACTTTAAAGCCCGGTACGTCTGATAACTTACGATTGCGTACCGATGTGTTTGAAAATGTGCAAACAAGTTTTGAAATTTGAAAATGTATACAAAGTAAGATTGATTTATTGTATTTTTCAATCGGTTGTGTACATCTGTACATGATGGAAGGATTACCTAAATTCGATTACATAAACAGACATAAAGATATTTTAGTTGCATTGTGTAACTCAAATTTGACGGGTAAAGATTGTTGTAAAATTTGTACAAATGTATCACCAGCTTTTTATCAAATACTTGGCGAGATCGCCTTGAACATCAATAAAGGAACATTGCCTTTGTCCGAAAAACAAAAAGTGTGTGTGCGTCCTTATTCTAAGATTTTGCAAGTGTTGGCTCATAAATCTAATCCGCAGGCCGTGAAAACGGAAGCTTTTGTGAAAAACTTTGTTAAGGGGCGAAATCAAAGAGGTGGCCAGTAACTTCTATCAGCGTGTGATCAAAGCGGTTTTGCTAAAAATACGGCCGTTTGCTGGCATACCAGCATTTCTGTTTGAAAAAGAGGCTTATACTAAAAGAAACAAAATCCAAACGGAAACAAAAATGAAACATTCTATAGTTATCTGCTGAATATGTGGCAATGAAAATCAATTATGAACAACCCCTCCCTGAAAACACACTGGCGTTTAATCTTGAAGAAGTAATGAAAAAGATAATGGATGACAGTACTTTGCATGATGATGAAAAAATGGATAAATACAGCAATGTTTTGAAAGAACATAAAATATTTAACACCATAGCGGTGCAACACTCAAACACCCCTTTTCAACTCACACCGACTGTTGTCACCAATAAATTGTCACCGTACAAATTACCGGGTTCTGAGGAGTTTTAGATTCCCAAAGTATTGTCGGCATTGATAACGGGAAAGGAGCAAGGAAAAGCAGAGCATTTTCTGAACGCTATCTGAAATGAAATGGGTAATAAGTTTAATGAAGAAGGAGCTTTCATCTACGGCAGTAGAGAAATCAAAGGATCGAGTTTGGGCAATTTACTTGCTTAAAGTACATTGCCAGTGAGACGTTTGACGGCTCCAGGAATTAACGAATTTGTGTCAACTTTATCGAACACTGATGTGCCACTTTCAGTTATCCAAAATCGTGAATTGAGAGATTTCGTGAGGGAGATGCAAGTTGATTCAATCCCATATAAGGACGACGATGACGATTTCGATCTTATGAGTATGAGTATACAGGACGAACTTACCGAAGAAGATATAAAAAACAGTTTATACCAGATACTTACGAAGGAGAAACAGGAGCATCAGGACTTTTGAAAAAGTGGATGAAATTTTGATAAAAACAGATATGGCAGGATTGCCAACAGTTAGCTTATCGAACATTTTTTGCCGTCTTAAATGTAACTGTGCTTGCTGTGGTAGAAAAGCGATAATCAAAACAGATGATGACGACGAAACGGATGCCAAACGAAAAGGCCGGATTACAAGATTAGTACAATCTTTCAGCATCCCTTGGATTCGCAGGACAAGACAACGTCGTCAGACAGAAACCCAAGGGGCCAAGAAGGGGGACGTTCTGAAGTGGTTGAGGTTACAAGAATCTTAGTCTTCACTAGCCAAGACTAAAGAAGTTTAATCGGCGGAAAGTGACAGTGTTTGGTGAAGCGGAACAACTACAAGCAGATTTAATGGAGCAAAAAAACCAATGCTATCATTTTATCTTATCCGTGATTGATGTATTTCCTAATAGAGGGTTTTGGAACCGATGAAACGTAAAACGGGAGAAAAGCTTGCAGATGCTTAAGAAAAAGTTTTTCATAGAGTGGGTTACACACCCTTAAAATAGCAGACTGATGAAGGCTACGAATTTTGCAATAGCAAGGTGAAAGCACTGTTGTCTAAACATAATGTAAAATTGTTTTCGACCAATAGCAAACTAAAAATCCAGTATTATTGAAAGAACTAATCGTACAATAAAATCAATTATATGGAAATATATCACACATAAAAGTATACCAAGATGATCAGAAATTTTACCTTTGGTCGAACAAGGGTACAATGCTAGATTCCACCAGGCAATAGGTCTGGCGCCTGTATAAGTACACGAGAAAAATCAAACCTTAGTATGGCAACGTGGAAAAGGAAAAGCCTGCACACATATTAAAAATAGGTGACAAACTTCGTATCTCTAAAGAAGCCGAGATATTCGGTAAGGGGTATTATAAAAATTGGACCTGGGAAGTCTTTGGGGTAACAGCTGTGATGCATCATGATAAAGTTATGTATAATTTGAAGAATCTCGAAGGGAAAGACATAGAAGGATCTTTTTACCCAGAAGAGGTACACAGGGTAGAGCAACCAGAAGTGTACAAAATTGAAAAAGTTTTACGAACAAAGAGTATTGATGCAAACAATATTTTTTGTAAAGTGGTTAGGATACTGAGATAAGCTTAATTCGTGGATCGGTGGTGAAATTTTTGTAAATTGCGGTTCAACAACTACTTCACATTGGTAGTACCAAGTGCAATGCCGATATTGGGCGGTACCCGGGTAATATAATTTATAATTTTATGGTCACCCCCTCCCCCTCCCCCCAAAAAAAAAAAAAAAAAAATTACTCAAATTCACGGGAGACTGGGAAGTTGGGAATATTGCAACATATTTTCCAAGTGATGTATTTTCAGTAAATTTGTCAAATACAACAATAAAAGCTTGGAGATCATGAACCAGTTCGCCCCGGCTGTTACCCATTGCACCTTTGCGAGAGATTTCAAAGGAAGTCATGTATGGGGGAAATGGTTTGCGAATGCTGGCGATGTAGCGAGTCCAAGATGCGGTGGGGGTAAAAAGGTACATAAAATAGGCTTAAAATCTAATTGGCATAAAGTGGAAATAACTGGAGCTCTATAATTTTTTCTTCAGTACGACAGTGATACAACATTATCACTAACGTATCGCAGCCCATTGACAATAGCTGACAGCACTTATAGGTTAACAAAGTTTAGACAAAATTCCTGTCTATTGTAATATAATTGCACCGGTTTTGGTGAATGGTGAGAGGGAAAGGTTTTTATTCACTGGGATCATAAATAGGGTTTGGGACGTAGTATACAAACCAAAAATTGTTAGGTACTTTCCACTGGATAACAACAACATAAATTGCATCAATTTTCATTAGAAACAAATAAAGGTATACCTATTGGATTTGAAAAAGGCACGACTGTAATAGAATTGCATTTTAGGTAACGTAAATTAACAATAAACCGAATCTTGTTTATTCCACCAATCAATCAAATATATTTCGACAAAAACCACCCTGCCACATTCAATTGGATGGGTGTTGGACTGTGGGGGTGCAGAATGCCTACTTTTCATTTTCTTATAATGTATATGAAGCTTTAACAAGTTCGGTAAAGAAGTTGAACTTTATTGAAACTACAGGCGAGCCCGATACGATAGACGAAAGAATAGTGGAGTTAAAACAACCTGATACTTATGCACAAATGGAAGGGAGTAGTTTTGGGACTGGGAAGCGGTGGGCAGCAAACACAAGTGTTCTGTTAAAGTTAAGAAAAGAATTGATCAGTGAAGGTGATGACGCTGGGAAGATGCGAATGAGACCAGCCTCAGAATTAATTAAGTTTGAGTTTCAAGGACGAACATGTCACATTTTTGAATTTGCAAGTAAGAAAGTGTTTGTAGATCATGGCCCCCATATCGGTGCTTGGCGACCTGTAGGGTCCGCTGCACCATGGACAGTGGCTGATTTTCCATTTGTGTTACCTAGAATACGTCATATGTACATATATGATAAACACTGTTACAACGAGAATGATAGGAAGTGATTTGGTCCTATTATTGATGCATTTAAAAGTAGACACCTTTGAACCTTATACCGTGAGAAATGTAGATGCAAATACACAGACAATTAATTTCATAGAAATAGCAATGTATGACAGGCTAGGATATCCAAAAGAATTTATTGCAGGAGAAACTGTGTTAGATTTGTATTTTAAGAGAAAGAGATTGTTTGTATTGTAGAAAGTGTATAT
>JAIGNY010000448.1:130000-145000 GCA_020152595.1 Chiridota heheva | reverse complement strand
AAAAGACCCGTGTATTGCACACATTCAATCTTTTGGGCATCTAAAACTTAGAAAATGCAACCTCGTGTTCTTATTGGAAAAGTACCTTTTTCTAATAATGAAGTTCCCCTTTTACTTCACTTTGTTACTTTAGGCTCACTTATTCAATCTACAGATTGGTAGGCGGGACATGTGCATATAAAGATTGGGAAGACCCCACTAAGAGGCCCTCTCCCCTCCCCCTCCAACTTTTTGAAAGCTTTCTACACCCCTAGATGTAAGACACCTCTTCATACTTTTGTATATTTTCCAATACGTTCTGTCGACTTATTGACCCATTTCTCATGCAGGAATATAAATCCAAATATTTCTTCGAGTAAGTTATTTTATTCAATATAAACAGATAAACATGCAGTTCATTCTGATGACTCTTCGCTGATCTTCATGCTTGGATGATGCCGCTATCTTGCAAGCTCTTCAAAAGTTTGGACACAGAATGTTCGATCGCTCCTTGCTTGCTTTTATAATGTTTATCCTTGACGCTGATACCACTCATGACGTCCCAAGCTGTACCATCCCATACCCATGGTTCCATGAGTGAATGAACTCTCCCCACTGCTTTGTATTTTATGGTTCGTCCCAATACATCCACCTGCAAGAAACAAATGAAGAAAAAATAATAATTCAGAATTGTATGTTTTGCTATCACACAAGGGTATGGTAAAACCCCGCAAAGAGTTATGTTTAAAAAGAAGAAAAAAAAAAAAATAAGGATTTACATCAGAAAACAATAAGCAGGTAAAGCTTGCATAGTATAGTAAATCAAGCAATACGATCACTCCAAAAATATGCTTGTTACGTCCCAGTAGATAATTATCTCAGGACAGTTGATATTAACAAATTCAACTCTATTTCTATTAAACATGTAAAACATAGAAATGGCAAACAGATCATCAACATCGGTTAAAAATTGACCTTCTTACAAATCGAACTTTAACAGTTTTAAGGAGTAGTTCAGTGGTCAAGCAAGTCCATCTTATATAAAAGAGCACTTTAAAAGAACCAAAATGGTGACGAAAGCATTCAAAAATCTTATTCCGTTAAGGAGATATCTAAGTTTAAAATTTGGCATCATTTGTGTAGAAATGACTGAAATCAGACAAGTTGTGATCATGATGTCATAGCCTCAGATACCTCAAATTCATTATGTATTCTATTATATTTTGTCCTGCGATTTTGCGGCTTCAAAGCCATTGGATATGTTAGGAAAGTAGTAAAACAGAATCTTGTAAGGGTAATTATAGTATACCACCTGGAGAATGTTTGCGGAAAAATAATTCGGATAGCAAAACAGTTAATTGAATTTTCTTTGAAATACATTAACAATGGTTAAAAATGTGAAGATCAGGGTGCCTACCTTCCATAGTAGACTTACTATAACAGTCACTTCAACAAAGGTAAGATAGAACTTTTAACTTGAATATCTTCTTAAGTGAATAAGATACTGAAATAGGTTCTTCGTCATTTTGTTTCTTTTAAACTCTTCTTTCAAATAAGACAAACTTGCTTGACCAATGAACTAATACTTTAAGCAGTTAAGGGTAATTTATCGACCAATTTCCAATTTCGCTTAGATTTGTATCACACCCTCAATCAAAATTTAGCAGGAAAAACATTATATGATCTTTACGTGCCTGAAAATTATGGCAAATCTAAAGAATATATACAATAACCTATAGGCCTACATCATACATTTTGAGCTCTATTCTGATATGTTAGTATGTTAGGCCTAATGATTTCTCAATTTTATCTACCAAACGGGTAAAAAGCATGCAATTGGGGAGGCATTTTTTTTCAAATGGATATATGTTAATTTGAGACCTACTTTTGCGCCTTGTTATTGCATTTCAAAGATTGTGCAAGTGTTAAAAAGGGACTTCACAGTGTACGTGATGTCATAAAGCAAATCCAAGATAATCTTTATGTATTTTGTTGAAAATTAATTACCTGTTCCTAAATCACTGGAAGCATTTTTTGTTAAATTATTGAAGTGTGGTATCACCTAATAACATGACCTTTATAAGAACGTGCTCCGCCCACTGCTCATGAACCATTGGCCGACCCTCTAAATAAAACAAAAACTTTTTTATTGCTTTATACATAATAATTATTGTCTTGGATCTGTCTTAATGACATCACATTGTACACTGTGAGATCACACTGATGAAATCTTGCAAATGCATCCAAAACGGAAAAAGATATCATAGTGATTTTTGCACCAATTTGTTTCTTTAATAAATAGTCCTTTATCATTTAAGTTAGAATGAAAAACCACAGGAAAATTGAATTAAAGAAGAATTACATGACATGCTGGACATACCTGCCCCTCATCGCCTTTCATACCTTCAAGAAGTATCGGCAGCAAGGACCCCATATCTATGTTAACTGCCATATTGACCACGAATACTGATTTTGAAATGAACTTACTGTAAGAAAAAGAAAGAAATATTATTAAGCTGAAACATATTATGTTTTGAAACAACGCCCTCGCATGCAGTCGCATAACTGCACGAATAAATTGATAACTTTTTTCATTTTGCATTTTCGAAACAATTGCATTACTTATTTGTTTAATTAATTAATTTCGTGAGATTGCATGGCTATGATGAATTGTGGAACTATAGCAGGCATTCAAATAGGTAAAGACTACCTATTTCTTTTTGGGATGTAACCCTTAACTTCGATCTGACTGGGTTTACCTTTTTGTTGCTTAATCGTGCAAATCACAGGACATTGAGGAATAATTTTTTTGCATATATCATTATCACAATTTTGAGAATCGTTTTTTGTTTTAATAACTCTTTAATTAGAATTGATAGCAACCCTGTTGTAATAGTCAACTATACAAAGCAAATACTTTTCGTGTTTCAGATTTCTTTAATGATAATGGTTTGCCGAAGGATTACGTTTCTTTTGTTTCTCAATACAATGTAAAGTATTTTCCTTTTTTTACTTTGGAATTTGAGTCGCTTTGCCCTCATTTTGCTGGAAAACTCATCTTATTGAAAGAGTTGTTGATCTGTCTGTCACAAACCATTATGCCTCGCTTTGTTTACTACTAATTCTTTTAGTAACAAGGTAGTTTACTTCACTTTTAGTTCAACGTATTGTTAAAAGTCCTCAAAGCCTCAAGTGGCAGAGTATTTTCTCTTGTGATCTTGAATGAGCAAATTTTTTAGGTATTTCCAGTTCTGTTTTTTACATCGTATTTTAGGCACTAACAGCTTTTTATGTAAAATTGGCTGTTTAAATTCCCTTTGCTCTTTCTGTAATTTATACGATGAGACTTTGTCTCATTTATTCTATGACTGCTGTATTGTTAACACCTTCTGGCAGTCTGGCACGAAGCTGTGCAATATGTTCTTCGTGATTTTATTGATTTAGATAAAAATTACTATTTTCTTTGGTCTTACTAGCAATATCCACTGCCCGCTTAACTTTATACACACCAAGTATTGTATATATTATTTTGGGACCCAGGAGATTCTTCCGAACATTATACAGTACACCCGCAAGTTCTCTTTTCACCTTTAAGTTGAAAGACATATTTCAGATGCTAATTATACAAGTGATGTGAAGTTATAATAATAATAATAATAATAATAGGAACATTTATATAGCGCTTAATCCACACTGTGGAGTATGCTCAAAGCGCTTATACAATACAAATGATAGGTTAATGTAAATAAACGATTAAATTAAATTATAATACAAATCAAAAATACTTCTTAAACAAATATGTTTTGAGCTGAGATTTAAACGTATTCAAAAATGTAATGTCTTTCATGGATTTCGGAATATCATTCCATTTTCTGGCGGCTGCCACTGTAAAAGACCTGTACCCAAAAGATTTTAGTCTCCACTTTGGTATATCCAGCAATTGCTTGTCACTAGACCTGAGACACCTTTTTGGCTGATAGATGGACAGAAGCTCACAGAGGTATTCTGGTGCTGATCCGTCTATACACTGGTAGGCTAAACACAATATTTTATACTCGATTCTAGCTTGAGTGATGTCAACATAGGCGTAGGAACAGGGGGCACAGGATCCACACACGTGTCCCCCCCCCCCATGTTGCAGTGACCTAAATGGTGCCCCTCAACTAAGTCTTTTGTTTACCATTGAACTAGTGTTGTAGCATATCTTTGTGCCCCCCCCCCTTTTTATAAAGAAAATGTTCCTACGCCTATGAATGATGATACGTCTTTTAATTTCTTTAAAGCCATTTAATTGGGTGCCCATATTGTGATTCATAATTTATGCATAGTCATTGTCAATATTTATTTATGTTCTTTGTTGAAATGGTTGTTAAGTAAGTGTGAAAAAAAATGTTGAAATTTCCATTGCAAAATCTCGAATATACTGGAGCAATATTGTTTTCATCACAACAGCAACATTGATATCATCATATGAAATTGCTGGTTGATTGGGTGAGCTGATTTTGCACCCACGTTTAAAACATTTCTGATGCAGTATCATGCAGAAATGACACACAATTATCAACGCGACCATTTATCAGCCATGGCCAAACATATTAAATGGCTAGGGGGAGAGGGAGGTTACCTGCTCTTTCTTTGTTTTTTCACCACTCAATCCTGTCTTGCCTTTGAAGAAAAATCCCAGTTTGGAAGTGACAATTCCATGCATGGGGTAAAATAATACATTTTTATTTAAGATTTATGCATTTTCTAGATACTTCCAATGTTTCCGATTTTCTGGGCAAGAAAATTTTGCAAAGTAAAAATCTTCTGTAGATTATGAGCAAAATTAACAAAAAGTGTTCGAAAATTAACCGGAATGAATATCAGGGCCCTGACACCAGAGGCAGGTAATTTATCAAATATATTTTACCTCTACGCTCGATAGGCAATTACCACAACAGGGTTGTAGGGGACCCGGACCCTAGGGGTCCGGATCATAAGGGCCATGGCCATGTTTCCCCCGGGTCCCGCGATCCTCTTGGTAGCCCTGCTTGTATCCTCTTGGCATCCCTGTTTGTATACCCCCCCCCCCACACACACACACACATACATGCAGTGGCGTAGCCAACATTAAAAAAGTGAAGGGGTCCAAGAAGACCATAGACCCCCTCCCCTTCTAAGACGAAGTGTTCAAATTTAGCCCACTTCTGAAGGCAATTTTGTTTTTAAAAGTAACTAGAAATATTTAAAATTTAAATTTTTTTGGAGTAATTTTTGACAATTTCCTCCCGTGGCTACGCCACTGCATACATGTATGAAGCCCCAAGCGGAAACATGCGTTTTGAATCATCCAATCGTTGACATCGTCCCTGGACGTCATTTTTAGCGTAATGAGATTCTCAACCCATTTTATTAACACTCATCGTTTTCTTTGTAATGACCTAAAACAGGAATGTAATCTAGTACACAGCCTATTAACCATTGGCGTAGGCAGGTTTTTGTTTAGGGTGGGGGGCTCATTGGTATGATTTTTAACCCGTGACAGTATCTAAGCGGAGCGCCACCATGGGTTGGCGCGTAGCGTTCAGAGAAATTTTTCCAATAAATGCTGCCTTTAGATTGCCGGAAATGGCACTTCTTAGGCCAAAAACTTGCAAATTTGAGGCTGTATTTCTTTGATTGTTCACAATTTTGCCAGAATTTTGCTGTACATTTTGTCCGAATTCTTGGTTGCCAAAAAAATTGGGGGAACTGTGCCACCTGCCCCCACCACATACTTGCCGAAGTACAATTTATTCAAACTCTATAGCGTAGCGATATAGGGGCAGTTTGGGTTGATCCCTTTAGAGTTTTTATGGGGGAAGGGGGTGGTACATGTCAAAAGAAGATATTTGTAAAGCAAACAAAAGATCATTGATCACACTTGCACACCTGGCCAATATTTTTGACTCCAGAATATTGAAAAATGAGGAGTTGAGTGAGGTGACATTATACTTACTTGTTACTTGGAGTCGAAATGTTGGAAGTAAGATTTGACAATCAAACTTACCAAATCATAATTTTAAATTCAACCGCCGCGCTGATGTTATGGCAAATCTGTCAATGACTGATTCCACGTCTGGGCAATGGGCCCTATGAATTTGTAATAGAATAAGTGCCTCCAGTCGGGCTTCCGTCATTGTTGACCGAATAGCTGTAAGGGTTCTTTCCATTTTTGAAAAGACTCTCTCGGCCTGTGCAGAAGTCACTGGCAAAGTTGCCAGCAACTGGAGCAACAGTGATATGTTATTGTGGAAAGTTTTGAGCAAAATAATGGGGCACTCCCAGTACTTTGTTATCGCAAAGCAGTAGCAAAATGGCGCCATCTTCCATCGTCATCGAGTAAGAACGGCTTGACAAGTTTACGGCTCTTGACAAATTAAAAATTGCGTCGAAATTTTCTTTAAAAATTTTAATTTTTGTTTTACAGGGATACAACGAATTTACATTGCAGGGAATGCAGGGAGATTCTCATTTCATGTATGCGCATCTGTACGATACATAGGCATATAGGTGTAATTTAATTTTTGTTAATATGGGATTGGGGGGGCCATGGCCCCGTGCCCCCCCCCCCCCTCTGGCTACGCCAGTGCTATTAACTATGTACACACATGAGTTTGTCCTCCATACGGGACCATCACATATAAGACACCAATCGGGGACACAGGTAATGTGTTATGAGTTCATTCAATATGCAATCTGAATCACATAACCGGGGACATAGATGCTAGAATATATTACTCTGAGAATATACCTAAACTAAAGACACATGTTTTAAAACACAGCCTGCACAGAACCAGCTAAAAGGGGACAGCAATAGAAATGCGTCATATTTCAGGTGGCATTTTGTTCGCCCTGGAGAGCCAAAATCTGCAACAAAACCAATCGGTAACGTCCCGATTAGTAGGTCGTGCCCGATTGGTAGGTCGTGCCTGATTGGTAGGTCGTCCCGATTGGAATTGAGGTCGTCCCCGATTGGAACTGAGGACTGAGGTTGTCCCTGATTGGAACTGAGGTCGTCCACGATAAGAACTGAGGTCGTCCCTGATTGGAACTGAGGTCGTCCCCGGTTGGAAGATGTGTTATCATACGCACACAGACACACACTCAGAATTTCTTTTAAAAGACTATTTTACCAAAATATATCAGTTAAATCATTATACATAAGCAATATCAATTTCTAAATATAAGAAGTGCCTATCTACTTACCGTATACAGATATAATGTATCTTGTATGTCAAATGTAATGGTACGTCCTGCGTCGGATATCTTCAATTACACTCTACAGCTCGTATCCTAATAATCCTCGCGATGCGAGAGAGAGAGAGAGTTGAACACACAATTACAATGACGGGGTCGTCGCCTGCGTATTCGCTTATGATAGTACAAATGCTATCACGAAACGCTTAATACGACCCAGACGAGAACACAGGTACGACGTACGGACAGACATAACATCGACAACCAAGTCAATGTCCACGGCCTTTTTGATAACCAGTTGTGGTGCACTGGCGTGTCTACCCGCCCCAGGATTGAACCCGGGGCCTCGTGGTCTGTAGACAGGTATTATAACCGCTACACCACAGTAGGTAGATACCTCGCGATGCCTAACCTGATAATGATTTTATAACTTTTGCAAGACTAACGCAACGCACCCTCACGTCTATTTTAAAATATCTGGAATTTTCCCTCTTTGTGACCTGAAACATATATGTTATGATGTTTTCAACTCCATTTTGTCACGTAGTGAAAATGTTGCAATTGACTATCACTATCTCACTCTCTCGCCATGACATCTGTTTCCTGGAAATGCAAAGCACAAACACCTCACCGCGAGAGTGCGGAAGTTATGTATTGCTATTTCAATTATAGAGAAATTTGCAAAAAGGAGATTGCCAAGGGACTGACTAGTTGACAGGAAAGTCCACTCGAACATTTCGCAATGTATGGAATCCCAAAAGGGCAATTTTGACACGTACTACTACTGTTTTGATACGTACTACTGTTTTGATACGTACTACTACTGATTTGATACGTACTACTACTGTTTTGACACGTGCTACTACTGTTTTGACACGTACTACTACTGTTTTGACACGTACTACTACTGTTTTGACACGTACTACTACTAAACTCACTTCTACTGTTTTGACACGTACTACTACTAAACTCACTTCTACTGTTCTGACACGTACTACTACTGTTTTGACACGTACTACTACTGTTTTGACACGTACTACTACTGTTTTGACACGTACTACTACTGTTTTGACACGTACTGCACTACTAAACTCACTTCTACTGTTTTGACACGTACTACTACTAAACTCACTTCTACTGTTCTGACACGTACTACTACTGTTTTGATACGTACTACTACTAAACTCACTTCTACTGTTCTGACACGTACTACTACTGTTTTGATACGTACTACTACTAAACTCACTTCTACTGTTCTGACACGTACTACTACTGTTTTGATACGTACTACTACTAAACTCACTTCTACTGTTCTGACACGTACTACTACTGTTTTGATACGTACTACTACTAAACTCACTTCTACTGATTTCATGATCGAGTCAATACAGTTACGCAACGTACGAACGCACTAGGCCTACCACTAACGTTACTTGCAAAGTATCCTTAATTCTGGAAGACACTCATAGAGCCTCGCCACACGAATGGAAGAATTGCAGACGAAATGAATGTATCTCTTCGCACTGTGAAGAATTGTAGGCGAGATTTGAATCTTAAACTGGTAATCGAACTCTTCACGTTAGGCTATTCAGTATTTGTACTGGAGTCTGTACCCCAAGGCCTAACGTTATGCCTAAGCTTTAGTTACTTACTAACACACAGCCAGACAGCTGTGGCTATCTTTGAAATGTTATGGCTCCTTAAGGGGATAATATATCAGCATAAACTTTTCACCAATTGGTTTCTTTAAAGGAGACAAAACCGGGTTTATTCTTCATTTAATGTGATAGACTTAACAATCATAGGTCATCTGACTGTCTGAAGAAATTTCACATCGTACAAAACAATCATATTTTCTAATTTATTAAAACATTAATTCAATACAAACTTACATGGGAGCGGCCATTTTGTTCTGGCTTTCTCTAAAAAATGATGAAATGGCTCAGTACATATCAGAATATTAATGTATTTCTATTCTATTTCTATTTTAAATCTATTTCAAATTTTCTAGTTTCTAAGAAATATTATTTTCCCTTTGTCTAAGAATTTTTATTTGTATTTGATATGATTCGAGCCCTTAGAATTTCATGTCAACGCATTTTGGAGAGAAAAAAAATAAGGAAAAAGAATTATATATCATTATTGGCATGGTTTCAAAATTCAACACAACATTAGAGAGTCCACTTCACGCTCCCGATCAGGATATCTCCCGATTGGGAGATAGAGACTTGCGCAGTGACCATAAGTTAAATTGTTGCTATTTAATTGTTCAGCATTTAATTTCTTTTTGCTTGTCAAATTCTGTAATTCTAAAGTTGTATACTTTGGAAAAGATTTCGGAATTAATACTTCTGAATAATTTGAGCTTTAGCTAGTGACTAAATTGTTAAAATCTGCTCTTGAAAAAATATACTGAAATTAATTTTTAAAGATTACATTAAAAATTTGCGCTGGTGAAAATTGTTCTGTTACACCAATAAGATTTGAATATTTCGCATACATTTTTAGATCAAATTACTGTGTGCTGGAATAAAATGTACGCTGCCACAATCAAATCACGACAAATGGCCTTTTAACCTATTTTACAGTTATGTATTTCTTTACAGAGATTTGAATTTGAAAAGATTCATTATTTGTGGGTCGTAATGACAAGAAAACCGATCTCCTAATCGGGAGATTTGCCAATCGGGAGATCTGCCAATCGAGAGATCTGCCAATCGGAAGATCTGCCAATCGGGAGATCTGCCAATCGGGAGATCTGCCAATCGAGAGATCTGCCAATCGGGAGATCTGCCAATCGGGAGATCTGCCAATCGGGAGATCTGCCAATCGGGAGCTCTCCCAATCGTAAGCTCTCCCAATCGGGAGCTCTCCCAATCGGGAGCTCTCCCAATCGGGAGATCTCCCAATCGGGAGATCTCCCAATCGAGAGATCTGCCAATCGGAAGATATGCCAATCGGGAGATCTCCCAATCGGAAGATCTCCCAATCGGGAGATCTGCCAATCGGGAGATCTACCAATCAGGAGATCTGCCAATCGGGAGATCTTCCAATCGGAAGATCTGCCAATCGGAAGATCTGCCAATCGGAAGATCTGCCAATCGGGAGATCTGCCAATAGGGAGATCTGCCAATCGGAAGATCTGCCAATCGGGAGATCTGCCAATCGGGAGATCTACCAATCAGGAGATCTGCCAATCGGGAGATCTGCCAATCGGAAGATCTGCCAATCGGGAGATCTGCCAATCGGAAGATCTGCCAATCGGGAGATCTGCCAATCGGGAGATCTGCCAATCGGGAGATCTACCAATCAGGAGATCTGCCAATCGGGAGATCTGCCAATCGGAAGATCTGCCAATCGGGAGATCTGCCAATCGGGAGATCTGCCAATCGGGAGATCTGCCAATCAGGAGATCTGCCAATCGGGAGATCTGCCAATCGGAAGATCTGCCAATCGGAAGATCTGCCAATCGGGAGATCTGCCAATCGGAAGATCTGCCAATCGGGAGATCTGCCAATCGGGAGATCTACCAATCGGGAGATCTGCCAATCGGGAGATCTGCCAATCGGGAGATCTGCCAATCGGAAGATCTGCCAATCGGGAGATCTGCCAATCGGAAGATCTGCCAATCGGGAGATCTGCCAATCGAGAGATCTGCCAATCGGGAGATCTGCCAATCGGGAGATCTCCCAATCGGGAGCTCTCCCAATCGGAAGCTCTCCCAATCGGGAGATCTCCCAATCGGGAGCTCTCCCAATCGGAAGCTCTCCCAATCGGGAGCTCTCCCAATCGGGAGATCTGCCAATCGGGAGATCTTCCAATGATCTCCCGATTGGGAGATCTTGGATAACTTGATAATGGAATTAGATTTTATGATCGTTGTTTGACAGTTGGTTTATTATTTGTTAATTCTCAATCGTGTACCAAGTTATAATATTTAACCTTATGTCTCTTTTAATAGACCTCTTTCATATAATTAACGTGAAAAATCACGGAAATATTCCTTTAACACATGTCAGCTTGAGGTGTCGTGACCCCCGTCTGCTGCCGGGGTCTGCTCCCTTGGCTACCATAATCATCTCATGATAAACAAAAACGATACCGATATTCCTGTTTACGAGTGATTTGTTTTCTTGTGACTGACTGTAAAATCATGCGGCTTACCTGGCCCTCATCACCTTTCATTCCATCAAGAAGTTGGGGCCAAAAGACGGTTGATATCAAAATTGAAAGCCATTGAAACGCCGATCAGAGACACTAAAACATCAAAAAAAGAAAAAGAATTGTGTAGAGGTGAGAATATGGCAATCTGAAAAATAAAAATAAAAAGTTTGTTGTTATTCTGTCAGTCCACATGTCGTACATTTTACAGTTCAATGTTCTGTCTGACAACGCATTTCACCAAAAATGTATTTGTCGTCCACCATCAGTGATGTTGTCAGAGGGCAATGACCCCAAACGATGGGTCTTCACTAGGTCCGTGGGGTTTAGAGGTTCTATTTTTTATCAGCCCGAAAAAGAGCGTATCGTCCCTAATTTCTGAATGTATGTATGTTGTAAACAACGTACATTGAAAACACAAGAGAGATTTGTTGCTTATTACAAGTGATATATTTCAAAAGCTGAGAAGCGGTGACGATGGGCAATGGCGCCCATGCACACTTCACGAAATCAAGATTTCCCCACCTCTCCGGGCAATCATCCCATTTTAAGTTTAATCAAAATCATAACAAAGATATTAAAATGTACTTCACTGGGTTTGTTCTCTCCACCACCCATTTCCCCACACACACGCATTTGCAAAGTTTCCGGCTCCGTTGATCCGGTTTAGACTAGGATAAGTAATACACATAAACAGGGACCGCGGAGACAGGGGACTGAGGGGTTTTATTGCCCCTCCCCCCCCCCCCTCCACTATTTTGCTAGGTCAAAAAATAGTAATAATATGGCCTGAAAAGGATATCAGTGCCTAGTTTTTTCGTTCGGGAGGTAAATTTGGGAAAATATTCTCATAAAATTGAAAAAAATTTGGTGAAATTATTTGAAAGTTGACACAAAATTGATCAAAATTGAAGAAAATTGCCTACAAATGAACGAAATTTCCTGAAAATTGCCAAAAATGACCAAAAATTCCTTAAAATTGACAAATAGTTTACCAAAATGTTAAGGAAAAAGTGCCCAAAAATTAACGAAATTTTCCAAAATCCAAGAAATTTTCCAAAATCCAAGAAATTTTCCCGCAAATCAAGGTGAAAATGGGAAAAAAATTAGGTGTAATTATTTGAAATTTGTGAAATATTTCCTCAAAATCCCCCCAAAAAATTATATGAAAATGATTGTAGAAAATTTCTCGAAAATTGTCGATGAATTCTGAGGAAAGTGCTCGAAATTTCCAGAGAATCAAAGAAAATTGCACATAAATTGAGAAATGAACAAAATGTCCATTCAATTGACAAACAACAAAGCCCCGAAAAGTGATCGAAAATTAAGAAAATTTCCCGAAAATAATTTTTTTCTTCCTGAAAATGAAGGAAAATGGCCCGCAAATAGAGGAAAATGGCACGTTTTTTTATTTCAGTCGCCTTTATACTTCTTCAGCCCCCACCTCAAAGCTAGCTCCGCGGTCCCTGATAACTTGACGAGAACAGAGCAGGATGAAAGAAGAGATTAGTCTGCTACTGCATGTGTAGTTGAGATATAAAATCCTTCCAAACTTATATTGCAAATAGCCAGATAGCCTAAACACGTGCTGCTTTGCCTGCCTATCCGGGAATCCAAAATTGCGTATATAAAGGCTGTTTATCACCAACAAGAACACAAAAAACTGTCGTGGTATTTTTTTTTTTTTTTGTAAGGATAGTAATAAAGAAAGCAGTGGCGTGTTTGGTGGCGTGTTTGGTGGCGTGTTTGGTGGCGTGTTTGGTGGCGTGTTTGGTGGCGTGTTTGGTGGCGTGTTTGGTGGCGTGTTTGGTGGCGTGTTTGGTGGCGTGTTTGGTGGCGTGTTTGGTGGCGTGTTTGGTGGCGTGTTTGGTGGCGTGTTTGGTGGCGTGTTTGGTGGCGTGTTTGGTGGCGTGTTTGGTGGCGTGTTTAGTGGCGTGTTTAGTGGCGTGTTCAGTGGCGTGTTCAGTGGCGTGTTCGTGTGGCGTGCTCAGTGGCGTGTTCAGTGGCGTGTTCGTGGCGTGTTCAGTGGCGTGTTCAGTGGCGTGTTCAGTGGCGTGTTCGTGGCGTGTTCGTGTGGCGTGTTCAGTGGCGTGGTCAGTGGCGTGGTCGTGTGGCGTGTTTAGTGGCGTGTTCGTGTTTGGTGGCGTGTTCAGTGGCGTGTTCAGTGGCGTGTTCAGTGGCGTGTTCAGTGGCGTGTTCAGTGGCGTGTTTAATGGCGTGTTTAGTGGCTTAGCCCCCTAGAAATATCATATACCCCTCCCCCGTCAAAAAAGAAACAAAATGTTAAAACGTCTTCGAAATTTTCATAACTTTGAAGGAATTCTTGGTCAATTTTCGGAAAATTCTCATTTTGGAGGGAAAATTCCTTCATGTTCGTGAAATCAAAGAGCTTGAAGCTCTTTGGTGAAATCTTCCTCAATTTTCCGGAAATTTTCTTCAATTTCTGGAAAATTCTTCACTTTTCAGGCCGAGAAATTTTTAGGAAGTGTTGCCAAAATCGAAAAAAATTTCCAACAATTGTATGCATTTCCCATCAATTTTATGATCAAAATCCGGATCAAAATAAAGCATGCATGCAACCAGAAATAGAACCCCTTTCCCGGGGTGGACCCTAACTCCTACGTAACAAACCGGCCATTTTTGAGAAAAGGGAGGGAGGAGGGGGAAGCTTAACTCCCTCAAAAAAAACCTAAACACGACCCTTTAAAAAAAAACGAAAAGCTAGACACGACCCTTAAAAAAAGAGAAGACTAAGTTGTGTGGGTTTTAATCTAATAGTCTAAGAATAGATACAATAAATAAAGACGATTCTGCAACTTGGCTATCCTGAAATAAATTCTACTCACGCCAAAGTTGACAGGTTGCAAGATTACAGTCTGTACGTGATGGACGCCAACAATTTCTTAATCTGTTAACTTAGCTCTTGAAGTTTCAGAACCGGATCCGGTGTCAACATTCTGACCGTAGCATACGCTACGGCCACTACATGGCTGCTACCGAAAAGCTTCCACACACTGCAAGTATTGCCTACCATGTAGTGACTGAATGAGGTGTTTATCTCACTACCAGACTACGGTGAGACTAGCCTCGTTCATTTCAAATTTCAAATAATATTATTCTCTTTTATCATCTCTTTGCGACTCTTCAAACAATATTTTGGTGTAATAAATATTTTCTATTATGTTTCTGAAACAGTAAAAATTGTCTAAATAATATATTCTTCTTATCACGTTTTAGACCTGGCTATCAAAATATCTACATTCCCAACGTTGCCAATTTACCTGACTTTTGCCAATAATAACAACGCCATGAATTTCTTAATTAGCATTGCTAAAATTGATTGTAGCAAAGTAACCATTAAAATACAACCTTAAATAAAGAGCACTTAATTTGAAGTACATCTTCTCTTCATTTAATAAAACTTGAAATATAATTCTCAATTAAAAAATTGGCGGATTTTGAGCATAAAGTTTACAATACTAGTCCTGTCGCGTCCTGAGCGCCACGACAGACAAACAAAGTTTTATACGCGCCTGTAACAAGAAGTAGGAGTTTAACACTGTACATGACGAACCAACTTAATTGAAACTACAGGCGTATTTAGTTGTCGACTGTCTGCACTAGAAGAGCTACACGACT